>JAODAL010018061.1:0-75832 GCA_025379985.1 Phyllomedusa bahiana | reverse complement strand
TTTTTTTTGGGGTTTTTTAAGATTGTTTTAAATTTAAATTTTTTATTAAATTTACTTAATCCTCTATCATGTTTTTCATCTTTTAAATCATTTACATTTTATATTATCAGCATGTTCTGCTGCAAATTATAACTTATACTATTTAACTTTTTTATATTCCACATTCTTTATTAATCGTGTTTTTTTTTTTTTTATATTTTAGAGGGACTGTGCTACCAAAATGAAATAGCCACACCATGTTTTACTTTAGCTCTGTCTCTTCTTAATGAAGTGAACTCTGAGGGTGCATTCACACGGCAAGGGACAAATACCGGTTTATCCGACCGGTATTTGTCCGCTTTGTGTGCAGTGCGATGAGCGGAGAAAAGCCCTTCCCCTTCACATTGTCTTGCACAGATTCTGTCCGAAAACCGGACGGAAGAATGTGCAAGCACAATGTTTTTTTTAAAAAACCACCGGGCGGAAAACCCGTGCAGTGGGGACTGCTGCACGGGTTTTCCATAAAGCCCCATTGTGCTCATTTTTGGCCGTTTGTTCAGGCGTTCTGCAAAACCGCAAACCGCCTGAAAAACGGCCGAAAAGCCGTGCCGTGGGGACATGCCCTAAACCTGAAAACTTGCTTTTGCTGGTTTTCAGTGGGCAGAATTTTGTGCAAGTCCCTTCCACTCTCAGGTAGGTCTTAGCCAAGGCGGCAGAGCTTAGTGTTCTTGATCTATGGTTGAAGACAGAGTATAGGGGGAGGCCACCTTCTGCAGCTAGTAGCCTTACACATATACTTAGTTATGTGAGAAAAAACAAGGGACAAATGTCTAATCTTCCAAGGAACATATAGAAGAACTCTTTATAAATATATTTCAGTTTTGATTACAATAAGATAGGTTTAAAGGGGTTCATGATAGACAATGATGTGCTAGGATATGCCATCATTGTCTGATAGATGTGGGTCCCACCTCCAGGACCTGCACCTACAGTATCTCTGGAAAGTCACAGTGCAGACAGGGGAGATGGTCACGCTTGCTCACGGCTCTCCATTCTGTTCTGTGGAAGTTCAGAGCAGAGCCAAACACACTGTTTGGCTGTACTCAGAGCCCCTATAGACCAGAATGGAGACTAACTGCGCAAGCGCGACCAGCTTTACGATCTGCGCTGTGAGTTTCAGCCATGTTTTTCATTCATGGTATAAATTTGAGGAGAATTTTAAGGGAAGAATTACTGGGTCAATAACTGTATTAGTAAGATTTTGGTAATGTGTGATACTTAGGGAAACATGTCAGAAAAGAGGCACCTCCTCACCAGTTTTAAGGTGCATTAAATGAGTGTATAGTGAACCTGAATGAATGAACCTGTCAGAAATCTGGCATCTTACTCTCTATGCCTTTTATATTAAAACAGATGTACCTAATCTAGGCGCATAGGATAATTTAGGCACATAGCATATCAGTGCTGGTACATTTGAAGCACCTAGTTTAGGCGCATTCAAATGTGTCGGGTCTGGCGTATAATGTGCCTAGGTTTGGTGTACGACAGTTCATTTATATAGAGAATAGGGCGTCAACAGTTTTATGTCATAATAGGACATGTCGCCCTTAGTGTACGGTATATTCTTTCTGTGTATCATTGTCATAGGTGAATTACATTCACCAGATTGTACAGCTGCTTGTTGCACATTTTTTATTGAACCATACATTAAAAACTATGTTTAAGGTTTATCCTCTACTTTCTGTATTTTTAATTGTATGTTGTTTGGAGTTTTTAGGTATTTCACGCTACTATGAATACTTTTCCTTTTTGAGCTGAATAATTACTAGAATTTATTTATATTTTTGTGCTTTTTTTTAGATGTAGTGTTGCTTTAAATCCACCAAATTAAGATAATTTACCTCCCTTTATGCATCGCTTTTTTGGGGCTACATTTAATTCCAAATGTCCCCAAGGGGCTTCGGTTTGGGGCCCGGGGTTCCCCTAACGGTTTGCGGGTTTTTGCAAAACAGGTCTGCAACTTTTACCGGGCCTCTAGGGAAAAAACCCATGAAAGCAGCCTCACTGTTGGGGGTTTTCCCCCCCCTGGTTTTTCAGACCCGGTCGCCTGTTAAAAAAATTTCCCTTTTTCATTATTGGGTCCCCATTTTTTGGGGGGGGGGAATATGAACAAGTGAATGTGAAGGGGGGGGGTTTTCTTCATTCGTTCGGGGAGAAACCCCTTTCCTTTCCCGGCGGCCAGGTGACGGCAGCCCAAACCAGACAAAAAAGGGTTTGGGGTAAACCCCCTTTTGTGCTGTGTAAATGGGCCCTAAGCGGGGCCGGGTTTCCCCAAGCTGTTTCTTATTCCTTGTTTAAGGTATAAACCTCTCTTGTCCTTCGTACCGTTTAAGGTCAGCAACCCTCCTGTAACGGATTCTGGGGGTTTGGGATCCACTGGACCCCCGAGGCGATGGCGAAAGGGCCCCCCCCCCGGGAGGGGGAAATCTAAGGGGGAAAACCCCCGGTTTTAAACCAGCCCCCGGGGCCCCCAAAGGGGGGAAGGGTCTTGCTGGGGGCGGGTTTTCCACCAGGTCACTCCCAAATGGCGGGCTTGCCTGCGGTGGGGGGAAAGGGTGGGGAGGTTTACGGAAGGGCGGGCAGGCTCGTAGTCAAGGCCCGACAGAAGGTCGGGGACAGGGGGCTCTGGTTCGGGAGGGTTTTTAGACAAGCAGGGGGTCGGGGCAGGGGGCTTGGTTCGTTAGGGGTTTGGGATTTAGAAAGGGGTGGGGTACACGGGAAAGGGCAATATGGAACGCTCAGGAACCTTTCACCATGGGTATGAACCCCAAAGGGGATCCGGCAAAAGGGCCGGCAGGAAGTGACGGGAAAACTAAATAGGAGCAGTGCCCGGCAATAAACCCCAATTTACCGGCCACGGGCCCCTTTAAATTAAAAATTGTCAGCCCCCGGGGGGCGCCTTAGGGGGGGGCTACGCGCCGGGGCACCGGAAGCAGCCTGGCAGGGGGGGGGCCGGGGTTTAAAGGGGCATGCCGGCGGGGGGAGGGGGAGGTGGGGGGGACCCCGAACCCGACGTGGGGAGGGGGCCCCCGCTCGGTGCGGAGAAAGGGGCGCGCCTGGGGACCGGGGACTTGGTCCCCAAAATGGGCCCGTCCGGGGACATTTGGCCCCCCCCCCTTTGGGCCCCCCCCTCTTACTTGGTTTGGGGAGAAATCTTGGATGGGGACTGGGGTTTTCGGGATTTTCCCCCCGGTTTTCCCCGGCCCTCTCTTCAGGGCCAAACCCCCTTTCCAATCCCCAAAGAAGTACGTTTTCCCCCTTGTTCTTCTCTCCCGGGAAATCCCCTTTGCCCTTTCGAAGCTTTGGGCGCATCAGCCACAAAAGGAGGAGGAGCGGCCCTTCTGGGGAAAAGGTTTTTAAGGACCAGAGGTTTCAAAAAGGGAAAAAGACATGAAACGCGGTTGGGAAATTCTCATTTTTGGGGGGGTTTTAGCCGGGTTTGTACCCTTACCGGATTGATGCGGGGGGTTTTGGCCCTTTTAAAGGGGGGTTCCCCAAGGAAAGGGGGGCCCCAAGTTTGTGAGAGGCATCTTTAAGGGGGACATATCTAGATGAGAGCCACACCTTTTAAACATGGGGGGGGAAAAACCGGAGGAGGATTTTCTCTTGTCCGCTTGGGGACTTCATGGTTTGGGACGCGGGGGACCCAGGGGACTGTGGGGTTTGGGACCAGAGGGCCTTCATGTCTTAAAACCAGTGCGTCCGCCCCCGGGGGACCTCGGAGGGGGTTTGCCTGACGGGGGGGGGGGGGATGAAAGGGCCATACACGATTTTAAAAAGGGGGAGGCCCTGCGGACTCGGACCCCAAGGGGGGTTATGGAGAACTCCCCCCGGTCGGGAGAAAATTGGGCCCCCCAATATCGGGGGGTTTTGCCGGGCCCAAATTTAAACGGGTAGAAACCCAGGACTTGGGTTGACCCTCCCCAAACCGGGCCCGTTGGGTTGTGGGGGTTTACCCGGGAAAAGGGGAAGGGTCGAGCTTCATTTGAATTTGGTTGCACAGAGTTTCCCCCAAAACCTGGAGAAAAAATTGGGAAATCCCGGTCCGAGACAATTTGTGGGGGGGGCCCTTTGGGGAGGGGAAAAACCTGGAGAAGAATAAATAAAATAGCCGGGGAGGCGGATGGCGGGCCCCGGGCGAAGGGGGGTTGAGGGGGGGGTGCGCCTTTTTGGAAAAGGCGTTTAAAGAAAATCCCCCCGAGAAGGGTTGTTGCCAGACGAGGGGGGAGGGTCGGTTAAAAAGGGTCCATAAAAATTTTTGGTCCAGGGTTATTTGGGAACGGGGAAGTGGCTGAAGTAGGCCCCCCCTTGGGGCGGGTTTGTGCCCTTTAGCGTCTTTTTCCGGGCACAGGAGTCGAAAGGGACGCAATAAAGGTCCTTGTTTCCTTCCCCCAAGCTTGGCCCCCCAATAGAAGGGGGAAAATCAGGGGGAAGGTTTCTTTCGGGCCCCGGGATGGCCACCACCAAGGGCCCTTTTGCCCCCATTTAAAGGGTTAAGGCTGGCGGAGAGCAGGACGCACTTTAAAAGTCCTTCCGGGAAAGGGACCCCCCGGGGAGGCCCACTGGAGCAGCCGAGATGAGACTTTTTGGGGGGGATGTTTGTTTTTCAGGAGAGGTCTTTCACCCAAACGTGGGAAAGGGCACGGGGGGGAAGGGCTTCGCTTCACATTTTTTCTCGGCTGGCCTAAATTTGGGATCTAAAGGGTAAACCGGGAGAAGAAGAGCGCCCCAACCGGGCCCTGGCGGGGGTTTAAGTCCCTGAGCAGTCTGCAGATATTGGGGTTCTTGGGGTTCCGATTTAGATAGGATGGGAAAAAGGGGCACTCTCCAGCAGTAACCCCACTCCCCCGGGGCCCAAATTTGAGGGCCCAGTAGCCCCCCGGGGTCCCCCAATCTTTGTAATTCCTCTGGGCTAAAGAGAACGTCTTGGAGAAAAAGGCCCCCAGGGGAACAGTCTTACCGTAGGGCCCTTTTTGTGAAAGGGACTGCTCCAGCCCCCCCAAAAACAAAGGGCACCCAAACCTCCAGGGGGAAGGGGTTTGGGGGGTTTTTTGGACGTGCAAGGATAAAAAGCCGTAGCGAAGGGGGATTTGGCTTCCCCAAACGCCTCCTCGGCCTCGAAGGCAACTGCGTGGATTGGTTTGTTTTTGGGGTGAGAGCCACTATCGGGGGCCCCCAGCGAGGGAAGTGCGGGGATGAATTGGCGATTAGTAATTGAGAAGCCCAAGAATCGCTGGTTTTGCCCGCAGCCCGACGGGGCGTGGCCAATTTCAATACGGCAGAAGTTTGCAGGGTCCATCGTAGGCCCCTTTGGGCAGAGATGACATAACCCCCGAAAGGAAGGCTGTCTGATGGAAGGGCATTCCCCAGTTGGCATACAGGTGGGTTTTCCCGAGACGTTTTAGTTTCTTGGGTGGACATGGCTGCGGTGGGGCTCGGGGGTAGGGGGAGAAAAAACCAGTATGTTTATCGAGGTAGACCCACCCGCAGGAGAGGGGGAGGGGTCCGAAGCGGGCATTAAAGAGCTCCTGAAAAAACGGTGGGCCCATTTACAGAAATCCCAAAAGGGCAAAACACACGGTACTGTAGGGGCCCCTCCCCGGTGGGTTTAAGGCCTTCCCTCTTCCTTCCCCTTGCGGATTTTTGGACCAAAAATTGGGAGGGCCCCCCTCAAATCCAATTGGAGAAAATTTTTGGCGCCCTTTTCGGCGTTCAAAAAGTTCCCTGATTGCGGCAAGGGGTAACCCGGGTTTTTTACCATGATCCCTTTTTTCAAGCCACCGGTAGGTTTAATGCAGGGCCGTTTAAGGGGACCGTCCTTCTTTTATCACCCAAAAAGAAAACCCGCGCCGCGGGGGACGAGGACTTCCCGGAAAGAACCCCCTTTTTGAGATTCTCCTGGAAAGTACTCCCCCATGGGTTGGGTTCAGGGAAAAGACAGAGGGTAGACTTTGGCCAGGGGAGGAATGGTACCCCGGGAATTTAAATCGATCGGGGAAAAGTTTTTGGGGCGGGGGGAAGACTCTCGGTTTCTTTTTGGGGAACCATCGGGATTTTCTCCAGTATTGGGCGGGCCCCGCCCCGGGGAGCGGCCCCCTGGGAAAGGGGTTAAAATGAGAAGCAAAGGGGGAAGGGACCCGGGGGGGTGCCACCAAACAAAAGCCCCCGACAAATTGGGACTCCAAAAGAATCACCTCTCCAGTAGGCCAAATCCAGGATTTGGAGAGTGGAGCCCTTTGCCCCTTTGGGGGGTCCCACGAGGATCGCCGCGAGGAGCGGGGGGGCCCAAAAATTGAAGGCGATTTTCCTCCTTTTGGGAGTGCCCCACATGGAGGGACAGTGGCTTGGGGACGAAATGGTTGGGGTCGCTAAGCAGCTCCCGCTGCTGATGAGATGACAAGCGGTTTCTCCAAAACGTACCACTGGAAGCCGATACCCCCTCAAGAGGATGGTGGATGAAGTTCCCGGTGGGCCCGAGTCCAAAAAAAACGGCGGAATGTGAAAACCCGACTCTGACAGACCTGCCCCAGGCATCAACAGGGTGGAGGGAGGAGGTTGCACCTAGGAATGCCCCCTTCCCCAGACCTGGTGCGGGGGGGTTTCCCGCAGCCCTTTGGGGGGCTTGGGAAAGTCATCCCAAAATGCCCTTTGGGGTGCCACAGTCGGACCAAGCCTTTGTTGTCGCCCCCTGGGCCAAATTTTTGCTCAGAGAGGCGAGGGGGGGCCCGGGTCTTCTGCATGGGCTTTGGGGGGGTGGGGTGTTGGAGGGGTGTTTTGGGGCCCGGAAGGCCCCCGGAAACCAAACCCGGGGCCAGACGGGGAAACCCGGGGAAGGGGGGGGGCTTGGGCTGGCGTTCTTTCAGAAACTCCTCCTCCCGTTCAATGAAACGTATATGATGGGGTCCGCCCCCCGGATCAAATTTGCTAAGGGGGGGACGGGGGGGTTTCTAGCGGCCAAGACGTCTTTTTAAAAACCTTTTTCTTGAAAGTTTCCCCTTTTTGAACGTAAACAAATAGTGGGGGCCTCGTTCCATGCGTTTAGAGGCCAGGGTAAAGGAATTTTCACCCCGGGAGTCTTTCCCACAGGGCAGGGGCTCCCTGGCGGGAGATTTAGGAGGGCCCCTTTTAAAAGGGGGGAAAGGGACGGGCTGGTTCCCCGAAGCGTTGCGGAAAATCACTGAGGAATTTACTGTAGTTTCCCCCGTCCGGTTTATCTCTGTCCCATTAGGGGTGTAGCCCTGCCAGGGCCCTTCCCCGGAAAAGGAGGCTGACCCGAAAAACCACCTAGCCTAGTGTTGAGCGATTGCGTTGGCTTTCGAGATCGAGCGAATTTGGGTTAAATCGGGCCCCCTTTTCGATTTAAGGGGTTTTTTGATAGTAGCATCGATTATGAGCGATTACCATTAAAATCTATGGGAGGGCAACAAAACAACCCTTTATTATTACACCCAAAAAAAGGGTGGAGAAGCTGAAATTAACATCCACAACAGTCAAAAAGGATACGTGCTAAATCTTTGGCAAAAAACACTTAGGTTATAAAAAGTAAAGAAAAAAAATCACAGGGCCAAATTTACTATCCCCTGTCTTGTAACCCCAGCATGACCCTTAAACCTTTCATCACCCCCAAATTAAAAAGTTTCCGGGAAAGGGAGTATTTATTTGAACCCTATGTTTCTTGGGAAATGGGGGCATTGAATATCCCTGGGCCTGGAACGCAGCATGAGCCCCCAAAAATGCATGACCCCCAGATTTAAAAAGGGGCCGCAAAAAAAGGGGTCTTTCAACCCCCTTTTTTAGTTGAAAAATGGACATAAAATATATCTGTTTTGTACCCCAGAATGGGCCATTAAACCTGGGCTTTAAACCCCCAGTTTAAAAAGTGCCCAGAAAAAAGTTTTTTCAAAACCTTTTTTGTTGAATTTTTTTTGGACATATTCTGTCCCCCGTCCTGGGCACAAAATATGGACCATTAAACCCGTCTGACCCCCAGTTACAAAAAATGCCGGAAAAAAAGGGGTCTTTTTTAACCCCCATTTTTAGTTGAACTGGAATTGACTAGAACTTTTTTCCCGTGCCACCCGCATGACCCGGGCCGGGTTACAGTGGGTGCGGTTTTGGGGCCCAAAGGTGGGGTCCCTTTTTCTTTTAACACGCAGGTTTAAAAAGGCCCCGATGACCCCAGCAACAAAAACTGTCGTGCTAAGCAGAGTGGGGGCGGGGAAATGTGAGAAATCCGGGCCCTTTCCCCAAATACACAGTCAAGACCGGGTTGCGGGTTGCCCCTCCGTATGAGTGGGACCAATTTAGCTTCACTTGGAAATTTCTGGTGGTTAACGCTCCCGTTACACCCAGGTGCCCCTTTTGGTTGGGATTTTTTTTTCTCATTTTTAAATCAACGTGCTGGGGAAAAATTTTCTCTGACTTTGTTTTGGCCGTTCTCATACCCTTTTCCTTCCCGAATAACCAAAATTGGGGGCAAGTTTTCCCGTACCTCCCCTTTTTTACAATTCAGGGGAAATTTTTTTTACCCGCTATTTTTTAATGCAGTTTTTTGTAGTTTTTTTTCTAGAAAACACATTTTTTAAAAAAGGATGGGAATCCCACCATGTTTTGTTTCTTTTTTTTTCCCTTGTATTAAATGGGTTGTCCAATACAGGGTTTTTTAGCTTTGTTAAAGATTTGCAAAAAAAAAGTCATTTTGCAATATGTGTTCCCCTTATGTTTTCGTATGTTTCACGGTATTTTTTTCACCTTTTAATTACCTGTGGTGAATATTGAATTGGCTGTTTTAAGATTTACGTTTGATGCCGCGGTTAAAATGGGAACCCAAAGCTGGGGTGCGCAAAAAGTTTAAAAAAAAAAACGTTTAACTGTTTTGGTTTTGGTTTAATAAACGTTTTTTTTTGGACCTTTCCAATTTCCCCCTGTGGTGAATTTAGGGAAATTTTGTTTTAAAATTTTCGTAGAAGGTGCGTCAATGAACAATTTCTGGGTGCGCCAAAAATTTAAAAAACAAGTAAAATGTTTTTGTTTTGGTTTAATAAAAAGGTATTTTTTTTCACCCCTTTTCAAATTTCCCTGTGGTGAATATTGAATTGCTGTTTTTAAGGTTTAAAGTTTGAGGGTGGTCCCCTGAACAAAGCTTTGGGTGGGGGCCAAAAGTTTAAAAAAACCCCGTAAAAGGGTTTTGTTTTGGATAATAAACGTAATTTTTTTTTACCTTTCAATTTACCCGTGGTGAAAATTGAATTGTTTTTTTAAGATTTACGTTTAAAGCTGCGTCAAAAACAAAGCTGGGTGGCAAAAGTCAAAAAAAAACGTTAAATGTTATCTTTTTTGGGATAATTTAAAAGGTTTTTTTTTTTGCACCTTTCAAAATTCCCCCTGTGGGGGAAAAAAGAATTGCTGTTTTTAAAAATTTAAGTAGATTTCTGGTCAATGAAACCAAAAGCTGGGGGGCAAAAGGGCAAAAAACAAGTAACTGTTTTTGTTTTGGTTTTAATAAAGATATTTTTTGCACCCTTTTTTTCACCTGTGGTGAATATAGAAATTTTTTTTTTTAAAAGTTTTCTAGATCTGCGCAATGAACAATGCTGGGTGCGCAAAGTCAAAAAACACGTAATTTATTTTTTGGTTATAAAGGGGGTATTTTTTGCCCTTTCAAATCACCTGTGGTGAAATAAGAATTGCTTTTTTAAAAAATTTAGTGGATGCTGGAAAGAAACAATGCTGGTGCGAAAAAGTCAAAAAAACACGTAACTGGGTGTTTTGTAGATAACGGTATTTTTGGCAAAAAACCCTGTGCTGACTACAAGATTGCTGTTTTGAAATTTAAAATGCAAAGGGGATTTATCAACAGTCACAGGGTAATGGGCAAAAATTAAAAAGAAAACCTATTGAAATGTATACTGTTAAAAAAAGTGGAGTTTTGCAGCTAACAAAGGACTGCAGTTACTAGAAATGATGTGTATCCAATATAAATTCAGGGTGCCACAATATCCAGGGAATATTTTAATAGAAACTGTTTTAAAAATAAAGATTTCCCCTTCAATTTTTCTACATAAATCTTGGTGAAATTTATCCGTGTTCTTTATAGTAACTTGTTGTGTTCGCGCGGGTGCCCCCCCCCCCCCCTCCCACGCCGTGAATTTTCAGCGGGAGATGCTGCTTTTAAAAATTCTTAGCTAACTAAAAAAAATCTTCAAATTCTAATTAATAATTGGGGATCACAGCTAATGTAGGTTTCCTTTTCAGAAATAGACTAATTTCGTGAGCTGTTGGCACAGGCAGAGCGCAGGTCCCTTCCTATGGACGCTGGAGACACTGAGGCGAAAAAGGAAAAGCTGTTTTAGTAAAACGAGGTCGTGATTTTTCCAGCCAAACGCAACCATACACATCCCAGTCTGACGTCGAAACCTCTCACCCTGCTCTATTCTTAACTGTTTCTGGGGGCCCCAAAATTAAGGAAGCGCCGAAAAAGGCGCGTTCTTAAAAGTGATGCTCAGATTTTTAACCTTAATTTTTCGCATGATCTGGAAAATTCGATACCATAAAAAACCCTTTCGATTTAACTTTTGTCGATAAAAAACGCTCAAACTACTCCCCACGTTTCGGACAGGAATAGGCGGTATCAGCTCCACAAGCATAGAGCATTGAGTGATAAACCCCCTGCATAGTTTTTGGGTCATGCTGAACTTGGATGGGGAGTGACAGCCGAAGCTTGGGTCCCCTGGGGATCACCGGAAACCGCTGAGGCAGGAGCAACTGGAGATGGCGGTGGCTGCTGTGGACGGTGACGGGGCTGCTGCACCCAAGGAGTAGAGTTGCTCGAGCTGCTGCGCTTGTGCGCAATCTGTTTTTGTTGATTGCTTGACCACGACTTTGGGTGATGTGGCAACACTTGGCAAGGGGTACCTTGGCGGGATTCCATGGCCGGATCCTACTGTAACGATTCTGGAGGTGGATCCACTGGACCACCGCAGGCGATGGGTAAGCCCCTACCAGGGAGTGGAATCTAAGTGGGGACCCGTTTTCACCAGAGCCCGCCTCAAAGCGGGATGGTCTTGCTGCGGGGGTTCCACCAGGTCACTACCACGGGGCGGGGCTTGCCTGCCGGTGGCGGCCAAGGGTGCAAGGTACAGGAACGGCAGGCAGGCTCGTTTGTCAAGGGACAGACAGAAGTCAGGGGGGACAGGCGGGGTCTGGTTCGTGGACGGTAGACAAGCAGGTGGTCGGGGCAGGCGGCAAGGTTCGTGACGGTAGCGTGCAGAGGGTCGGTACACAGAAAGGCAATACTGGAACGCTCAGGAAACACTTTCACCATGGGTTATGAACACAAGGATCCGGCGAGGGCCGGCAGGAAGTGACCGGACTAAATTTGGAGCAGTGCCCGGCAATGAACCAATTACCCGGGGACTGCCCCTTTAAATTCAAATTGCCGGCACGCCGCGCGCCTTAGGGGCGGAGCTACGCGCCCGGGGCACGGAAGCAGCCTGAGCAGGAGCGTGGCCGGGTAAGTGCATGCCCGGGGGGGACGGGGAGGCGAGCGGACCCCCAACCCGACGTTTCGGGACGGGGTCCCCTCGGTGCAGGAGCACGGGCGCGCCTGCGACCCGGGACAGTGGTCGCAGGGGCGTCCGTGACACCTCCAACTCCAACTGATACAAAGATTTTAAGAAAATAGTAAGCACTCCAATTAACTGTGAAATATTGTTGCTTCAAAGTTTATTTGTTGTGTGTTACAAAACAAATACCCTCATGTAGACTCCGTAAGTATACTTGTATGCACCATTGTGACTTTCCTAGGACGCCACGTGTCCGGTCATGTTTGTTTACAGGCTTCTAACACAGTAACCTGGGATTGACAATACCAATTTTCTTTTAAAAACCGTGAAGGGGTGGCCCAAAACATTGCTATTCTACAGTGTCAATCTGGGTGCCTGGAGCCTACCAGTGGAGTTGATTCTTGGGGCCTACCACTAGATTTCATTCTTGGTGCTCACCGGTGGAGTTCATTCTGGGGACCAACCCTACAGCGACTGTACAAGACTGTGCATGACTCTTGCACTCTGTTTCTTACTTTCTGCCTCTATTTCACTGCTTTGCTCCCTAAAAAGCAGTTTCAGGTCTGCCATGTCCAGGGGTCCACCATGCCCAGGAGCCCTTCATGCCCAGGAGCCCACCATGCCCAGGAGCCTACAAGGGGTTTCCTCTCTTCCACTGTGAGCCAGTCGAAGCCTGATGTGTCAATTATGTTCACAAAGTTTTCATACAATGTTTTCCCAATGTTTTTTTTTTTTGTGATTTGGAAATAAAAAAAATTTAAAGCAACAACTTTGCCATAATTGTGAGTACCTCCTTGAGGTCTTTGTACCAAGCTGTTTCTTCCCATCTTCCACCACTGCTAGAGTTTTTGATTAAAAAGCTGTAGGGGGTTTTAATTTCATAAACATTGCTTTTCAGCATCCTTTGATACTGCATTTTCTCAGATGTAGTGGTTATGTACAGTATAATAAATGCAACTTTTGTACTTCAATAATTACAACAGCAAAACTATATAATGTAATAAAAATATGTTTCTTGGTTGCCGCTTGGTTGCTCCTAAATTAAGAGCTCTGACTTGTACTCAGAATAAAAAATAGTTACAATTGGGCCAGCACCGAAGTCCCAGAGTATAGTTACCCAAACAGCCAACATGCAAAGAACGCCCCACGGGTGAAGTCCCTTAAATCCCCCATCAATAATCTAATAAAAACTTGATGAAATGGACGTCAGCAAAAAAGGTTTTTTTTATTCAAAAATCGGAAAAGTACAAAAAATAGGTCAAAGTTTCGGCTCGAAAAACCAAAAGCAGACCCTTTTCAAGCATTTTTAAAGTGTTAAACGTGTCATAATTATACACCCCTATAACGTGCTAACCATCAATTAGCCAAGTAAAAGAAGGTTTTCATAATTTTTACCAATCAAAATGCATATACAAGTGTAGATGAACTGTCCCAAATTAAAACTCTTCATTACCCGTTCAAATGAAACGGCGGGCCAACGGTGGTGTCTACAAAAACGGGTCCTCTATTTCTACCGCGCATGCATTTTTTATACGGCCGTCAGCAACTAAAAAGGACCCAGTGCGATGCAGTCATTCAGATAATCAGCATCAGGCCAACGGCATGCTCAGTGCCCCAAACTCCCGTATCCCTTGGATCATGCTGTTATCATTGGAGTAAGTTATTCAATACATGTAATAAAAAAAAAAAACACATCTATTAGACTAAATGAAACCCAGGTCTAACAAAGGTATTGAATTATGTACAAAAAGCCATGATAACCAAATCTAGCAGCGGGCAGGACATAATTTAAATAACCCCCTCAGTTCATCTCGATGGCACTCCACCCTAAAAACACACTAGTGTAGGGGGCAGGGGGGGGAAGGTATCGAGGGCGACACACTAACACAAGTACCTGTTTATCCATAAAAAATGGATAAAGGGCATGTCTTAATCATATTAAATTCCCCCTTTAAAAAAGACAATAAAACCAGTATATATAATCCATATACAGACATAATCCGCATTCACAGGGATTGAAGACAGAGGGTCGAAACAAGAAAGAAGAAATAACCATCCAGATTGATCCCACTCGACTCCTTTACTTGTATTAAATTCTATGTTCAGTCCTACAGGATGTAATGATTTTAGTTCAAATATCCACTTCAATTCTTTTTTCAATAATAATTTTTCACGGTCACCTCCTCGTCTCAAAAGTGGAACATGATCTATTACCCTAAATCTCAATTGAGAGATAGAGTGATTACACTCAACAAAATGGCGTGCCACAGGTAAGCAAAACTATATAATGTAATAATAATATGTTTCTTGGTTGCCGCTTGGTTGCTCCTAAATTAAGAGCGCTGACTTGTACTCAGAATATTTCCTAGTATCATGCGATGCTAGTTGTTTACCTGATGGTGCAGATTCATAGAGTTATTGCCTGGCTGTCAATTTGTGGCACATGGCATAAATAAAGATAATTAATGTAAGAGGATGTTTACACAAGGGTCTGGGAGCCGATTCTGGGTGCGGATTCTGCGTCCAGAATCAGCATCCAAACCGAGCGTAAATTGTTTTGCACCGTACCCTATGTAAAATCCCTATCCTATGTAAAATTCTTATCCTTACACGAATATTTTCAACACGTATTGTTCGCGCCTACAAAGAATTGACATTGACTCGCCAATAACAATAATCCGCACAAATCCGCCTTGGGCAGTACAGGTAATTTCCTTATTGAAATTCCGCAAGCATGGAATTGCAAAGAGGAAACGCATGTGTTCTTGGTGCGGACATGTCCACACTGAACACAGTACCATGTTAACTCACCCTAATAATAATAATAATAATAATAATAATAATAATAAACTAATATTTCCAGAAAAACACTGAAGCTTTAAATCAGGCATATACTAAACCGTATGTCAATTGAGCACCATGTGAAATGTGGTTAAAGGTCAGCTGAGTTTCCAAAGAGTTTTTAGACTTTTGGCGTAAATCAACATTTCTCTACAGTCCAATTTTCCATTCTGCCATTTTAGGCAACAATCCAGTCACAAGTGTAAGAATACAAGGCAACTGGCACAATATTATTCAACATCTGAAGGTGGGAGCAGAAATGTGTCTCTTCAGCCATCTATGCCTGTTAGGAAGTATAACGTAAGAAAGCCAACCAACTGTCAATGCTTCAGGACATGCAGTTCTTAATATTATGTAAGCTAGCATTCAAGAATATCAAGAACCACAGAACTTTATACGTAAACATAGGGTCAGGATACAAAAGAGTGCTTTTGCTGATCTGCCTGCTAAAACACGGAGAAACTGAATGACCATCACACTTAAAATAATTAAAGTTTTAAAGAGCATCTCTTCATCAATGTATTAATACAGAAATGTAATTTAAATACACAGTCAAATCACATTATTATGATCACTTCCTACTTTCGACATTGCGATGTGGAAACAGCATGTGACATTGATGTGAGAGGTGAACTTTGGCTAAGAAGGTGCATGTGGGTTGACCCATACACTACTACATAGTACTTCACTGTCAAAATAAAGTAAGGATGACCAGATGTGTCGAAAACAACAGTTTAGCAAACCCAACAGAATATGGGGCTCAAAGCAGATAGATGGTCATGGCACCTCTGCTAACAAAGTTAAATTGGCAGAAAAGGTTTCATTTTTCATGGCAGTATCGAACTAAACCTCTGCTGATTGGAAAAGGGTTGTCTTCTCCATCTTGTTCTGTTAAATGAGAAACATTAGAGAACAAACACTGTTGCTGGAAGAATACAAACTGATGGTGGCTGTTATGCTCTAAGAAATATTTTAGTTGTATTCTCTGGGCCCAGTCATCAACTAGAAGGCACTCAACCTATTTGGGTATGAATCCATCCTTTCAGCTCACATATACCCATATATACCGATTGTCTTCCCTGAAGTGGATAGGATTTTCTAACAAGACATGGCTAGAAATGTCTGATATTAGTTGAAAAAGTATGACTTAAATACTATGTAGTCCCCAGGCAGGAAGTGAGGAAACCGCCATCTTGGTACACCCTAATGCATAGTCTATGCAATGCATTAGGCTGTATTAACGATCGCGCCCCCTAGTGGTGAAGCGCCATAGGGGGACTCAGTGTTAAGGTAAAAAAATAAAATAAAATTGAAAGTGTAAAAAAAAAAAAAGTATTAAGTTTCAAATCACCCCCCTTTCGCCATTTTACAAATAAAAAAGATTAAAGTAATAATAAAGTTACAAATATTTGGTATCGCCGCGTCCGGAAAAGTCCGATCTATAAAAATATAACATAATTTATCCCGTACCTTGAACACCGTAGAAGAAAAAAATTCCAAACGCCAAAATTGCTTTTTATTGGGCCATTTCACGTCCCATAAAAATTGGAATAAAGTGATAAAAAAAGTTGCATGCATTCCAAACGGCTAGCAATAAAAAGTACACGTCAGCCCACAAAAAATGCACCCTCACTGACGTCCCCAGGTGTTAGTACAAAAAAGTCATTGTTCGCACAAAATGGCGCCGCGGCGCAAATGTAAAAAATAGAAAATGTTTGGAATTTTTTTACAGTACTAAAACATAACGTAAACCCTACATGTTTGGTATTGGTGGATGCATATCAACCTGTAGAGTACAGATAACACATTATATTTACCGCAGATTGAACTTTGTAAAAGCAAAACACCTGCAAACATGGCACACATAAGATTTTTTCACAATTTATCCCACTTGGAATTTAGTGCGGTTTCTCAGTATATTCTATAGTATAGTGAATAATATCATTAGAAAGTGCATCTTGTCCTGCAAAATAAAAGCCCTCATAGGTCTGTGGAGGTGGAAAATTAAAAACGTTATGACTCCGGGAAGGCGAGGAGGGGAAAACGAACGTGTCAAAAAAAAACAAAAACGCAAGGTCCTTAAGAGGTTAAACATCTGCGGGACCAATGGCTCCAGATACCTGTGACAACCTACCAGGATCTCATTGCGTTGCTCCAAGCCCATCTAGATGGTGTCTGTGCTGCATATGAAACTTACTCTGGATAGTAGCTGGTGGTCACAATAATGAGCAGGGGCGTAGCTATAGGGGGTGCAGAGGTAACAGTCGCTACCGGGCCCTGCAATCTGAGGGGGCCTCAAAAGCCCTTCTGCCACAGCATTGTCAAAGGTACATGGTAACTGAGGGGCCCCATTTCACTATTTGCACTAGGGCCCAGAAGCTTCAAGTTACACCTCTGATAATGAGACTCGACTGTGTAGCAGTGTGGGATAGCAGTATAGAGCTGTAGCTTCATAGTTAAAATCAATCAATAACACTACAAAAAAATCTTATTATTATTATTATTTATTTTAGTGCACTATTGATTCCAGGGCGCTGTACATTTGAGGGGGGTACATACATAACATGTATCAAACAAGTACAATGATCTGTATGAAGGTAACAGGAAAAGAAAAACCGATACAAGTACAATGGTGACGATAAATGACTAACAACTGGTACAGAGCAAGAGAGGACTCTGCCCAAAAAGGCTTACAATCTACAAGTATAGCCCCAGTCTAAAAGTGAATGTGCACATATTCTGTGTAGATCGAGGATGGGAGACAGAGGAGATGATTCTTAAGGGCTCAAGGAATCCCAGTCTGCCACTGTAGATAGATAATATTCTTGCAGATATGTAGATAATCAGTTGTGTTATTAAAAATAAATTCCTCACTCTCAAGGTTAGACATGCAAAAAAAAAAAAAAAACATTCTCACGAGCAAGATTCCCCATAACTAATCCCAATATGTTAATGATAAAATGTATGTATTCAACACTTAAATAAGAAACCAGCATCTTTTCCTGTAACTTTGACATTGAATTTTGCTGTTCGTTCTGCCTTATCTATCCACAACAGACAACATATTGCTGCCTGTTTGTATCTGTGTAGAACAAGCCTGGTTTTCTGAAGGAACAGAAGTTTCAGACAGATGACAGAGTATAATGGTCCTTTGGTACATCAGGGATGCTGTCACATAGTTGTGGATTCTGGGATTTGACAAGTGTGTGGGAATCTAGACAGTCTAATCTCTGAAATAAAAGAAAAGTGATTTAAAGAGCAAGCTGTAAATACTAGAAAAATATAAATGTCAATCACTTAAACAGTTTGTCTGCCTTCACCTTAAGCTGCATCATTATCACTCTGCAAAAAACCCGAAACATTTGCATCATACAGAACTATGGTAACTAGTGCATTATATACAAACATATACATTTGGCAGATGCCCCAAACATGGTTTGACTATAGCCATAGAAATGTATAGCCTGCCCTGATACCAGCCTATATAAGGCTATTTTATAATAGTACAAGACCTCATTAGATCTCTATTACTTTGCTTAATAGTTAGTACAATTGTTGGTTAATCACTTTGCCTATTTACATTGTTATGTCCAAATGGGCAGCCATTGCTCCTGCTGATGACCATGTTCAGATGCTAGAACACCAGATGCTTCTTCTGCTCTTGCTCTGGCTGTACAGCTCCTTAGAAACTGGGAAGGCCCAGCTAAAGGCATGTCCCCACGGCACGGGTTTTCGGGCGGTTTTTGAGCCGGTTTGCGGTTTTTCAGATCGCCTGAAAAACCGGCCGAAAATGAGCACAATTGTGCTCTATGGAAAAGCCGTGCAGCAGTCCCCACAGCACAGGTTTTCCGCCCGGCATTTTTTCTGCCCGCGGTCCGCACAAAAAACAATGAGCATGTTCATTCTTCCGGACGGTTTCCGGACGGAATATGAACACCTCAATGGGAGGGGGGAGGGCTGTTCTCCGTTCATCGCGGAGAAAAGCCCCCCCGCGGCCGTGGGGACGGCCGGAAAACAGGACGAATACCGGCCGGAAAACTGGCCGGTCTTTGTCCTGTGCCGTGTGAACGCAGCCTAAGCGTTTTAAAGGGGTTGTCTCACTACATCGATTCATCTTATCTCACTCCGCTTCTCTCGGTTTAATCTTTGAATTCAGTGTTTACTGGCTTTACTGGCTCCTACTGGCCTGCAGTGATGAACTGCTGAGGATACCAGGTCTGTAGCTATAGCGACCAGCAGTAAGAGCCTATCCGCAGAGATCAAACAGGTCTGCAACTATAGTGACCTGAGGAGCTGATGCAGCCCATACAAGAGGGGATATCTTGGAATAGGTAGGACACTGTTAATGAACAAATGTTGCAAAGTGACTTGTTTTTGCAAGATCTTTAACCCCTTCCCAGTCATAATAATATGGCTCTTCATTTTTTCCTCCATATCTTCCAAAATCCCCAAAATGTATATTTTTACATCTACATAGACATTTGTGGGCTTCTTTTTTGCGGGATAAGATGTATTTTCTAATGCTGCCATTGTCCATACCATAAAACTAACTGGGAAACCATGGGTTTTGTTTTTATGGCATTCACTCTCGAGTTAAAATGATGTGTTATTTGCATTCTGCAGGGCGATATGATTCTGCTGATACCAAATATGTAGGTTTCTCATGTTTTAGCACTTTAAAAAAATTAAAACATTCTCTATTTCTTAAATTTGCGCTGAGGCGCTATTATCTGTGACCTTTTTGCTTCTTCCATGGACCTGAGTGAGGATGCATTTTTTTGTAGGCTGAAGAATACTTTTTATAGGTACCATTTTGGGATACATGCAACTTTTTGATCACTTTTTATTCCAATTTTTAAGGGATGTGAAATGACTAAAAAATGCAAAAAAGTGTACCCAGGAAGTAATGGCAGGAGGTAATGGAAACAATTACATAGTGGCTATGGAAGCCTACATTAGGATTCCAGCTGCCATGGTAATCAATCGGCACCTCATGATCTTGTCGTGCAAGATGTGTGTGTGTGGGGTGAGGTTAATGGGTGGTGGTTAATCACAGTCCTGCTGTTAGCGGCGAGTGTTAGCCAACGCACACCGTGTATGGCGCAGACTGACTGAGTGAGCCCACTCCATACCATTTTACCAGCATTGTGACGTCGCATATCAGTAATGGGTTAAAAGGCTAGTACCATCATAAATGTTACATACAAAAATATTACATATTAGTTAATTATATTAAATGATAACATGTCAGAGAAATATAACCCTCACCAAGGGTGTCGCTAGGCAGTTTTATCTGGGGCTTCTGCACTCACAGCAAGGTTCCCTGCCTCCTCCTGCCGGCTCCTGCAGCAGATTGTTGGCTCCGTTGCTATGGAAACCAGAACGCGCTTCTAGTTTCCTCCAGAGCTCCAGTGCTGCCTGCACAGCCCAGGAGCCCCTAGGAACCCAGTGACCCTCCATAAGGTAGTCCCTGTGGCAGGATGGAGGGCTATGCCTCCACCTCACGTGTATAGTCATATACTGTACCTGTGTCACGGAGGTACAGTATCTTCATATATACATGCACACAGGAACAGTATATATACATGTATAATAATCATCAGTGTGTTACATTTTTGTATATACTGTCCCTGTGTGTAACATATACACACACATTTATTACACCTTGTATTATTATATGTGCCATAACATATATATATATACTATATATTTTATATATTATATATATATATATATATATATAATATATTATATATATAGTATATAGAGATATGGAGAGAGAGAGAGAAGGGGAGAGAGAGAGAGAAGGGGAGAGAGAGAGAGAGAGAGAAGGGGAGAGAGAGAGAGAAGGGGAGAGAGAGAGAAGGGGAGAGAGAGAGAGAGAGAGAGAGAGAGAGAGAGAGAGAGAGATGGGCGAATTTCTCAAAAATTCGATTCGGTCACTTCGACGAATTTTCGGACAAAGTTCGTTTCGTTCCGAATTACTTCGGCACGAATCGCGTTAAAAAGCAGCTATTTCCAGGCTGCACAGAGCCTGCAGGGTACTGTAGAACGTTGTGCCATGCTTAAATATGCAGAGGGAGCTTGGTTTGGTCTTCATACAATGTTGTGTTTTAGTATGACACGCACATGACTGCCGCCGCTCTTAGAATTGCCTCACTATAAAATTCCCTGGGCACTTAAGAGGGCAAAACTGACAAAAAACTGAAGTGGGAATGTAGCCTGATAAAGTAATGCCAGCGAAAGCTGGAAAAAAGCAAGCTGAGAGCACAGGTGGCAACATTAGTGACAGAGTGTGGAGGCAGCCACAGCAGCATGAGGTCAGGCAGTGGCACAATGATATTCTGGAGGTGGCAAAAAAGGAGGAACCCACAGAAGGGCAAAGGATTGGGCGGAGGTACAGCGGCAGAGTATGAGGTCAGGCGTGGCACAATGACATTCTGGGTGGCAAAAAAGTTTTAGGCCAAGAGTGGCAAAATACACGTGTGGAGGCACAACGCAGCAGCATGGGTCGGGCAGTGGCACAAGGAATTTGAAGGGGCAAAAAACAGTTTAGGCCAGGTGGCACAAAAAAACCGTGTGGAGGTACGGCGCGCAGTTGAAGGTCGGGCAGTGGCCAATGACATTTGGAGGTGGAAAAACGGAGGAAGCCCGAGTGGAACAATACTGAGGCGGGGTCACGGCAGGCAGCGCATGGGTGGGCAGTGGCAAATGCCAGTGTGGGGCGGGCGCACCACAGGCGCATGGGCCAGACAGTGGCACAATGACACAGTGGGTTTCCGGCAACAGCCCCAAAGCAACTGAGGTCATAGAGGGGACAATGACAGAGTGTTGAGGTGGGTGGCAATCCCCAGCCCCTGGTAAAGATGGTGGTAGGCAGATGGGAAAAACTGGCAGGATGTGTGCATCAGTCGGGGGTGGCGGGCATCAGAATAGGGGGTGGGGGCAGGTAGTTTAAACCCGACTGCCCCTAAGGCATTGGTGTGTGGAAATCCGGGCGATCCACGCCTGTTTATCTTGACAAAGGTCGTCGTTCCACTTTTTCCCGTGGACAAACGGGTTCTCCTTGGGGTAACGATGGCCCCCCCCGCAATGAAACCCGCTTGATGCCACATATGGCGGGCGGAAAGCTTCTCCACTGCAAACTCGGACTTTTTGGGGCCCACACATCCGTTTGGCTGCCAGTGGCCCGGGGAATCTTTTAAGAGGTGGAGAGTGTGCCCAAGTAGGCCCAAAACCCTGTTGGTTCGGGAATGCCGGGTCCTGCTGCTGCTGCTCCTGGCGACTGCCCCCCCTCATAGGGGGGTAAAGGAAAAGTGCTCATCGTGATCCGATTTGGGTTGCTACTGAGGAGCTGGTACTTTTTCCCCCCCAAACCCCCCCCTTTCCCCCCCAAAAGCTGCGGCGTAGTACTTTGAGGGAGGAACCCCCGGTCAGCCCTGCGAGGAGGGACGATGCAGCAATAGGATTTCCCTATGTTTTGATTTTGTCTTCCCTTTAAATAGCGGGGAAAAAAGGCTCCCATTTTGGCCGGTAGCGAGGGCCCAATAGGGTGGAGAGCCAGAAGTCATCCCTCGCCGGATGTGACTTTCGGCTGTCCTCCAGGCAAAAAAGCATGCTGGGGCCTCTGCAAAAGTGACTCCGGGGCTCCCTGCCCCCCATTTCCCTGTATACTGCCACGGTGTTTTGGGGGTCATCTGCCTCATCTTCCTATCTCCATCCACCTCCCCAGTGCCCCCTGCTCCCCCTCTTTGTACCTGGGAGAAAATCCCACTCATTTCACCAAAAATCATTGCTCCAATGTCTCCCCCCTCCATTTCAGTCCCCCCCGGACTATGTGGCCCGGATTGTGTCGCCACGTCTCCAGCCCCCCTGCCCCAGACAGATTTTTCAGCATCTGTTCCAGGAATGAAGCAGTGGAATGGTTATTCATCCCGTTTCTGGGACTGACAAATAAGGGTCGCCTCCTCGAAATGGCCTAAACCCAACGGCAGGTGTCAATGAGCTGCCATGGTGACATCAAAGTTACACAGGGGAGTATTTCTGTCTGCCTGGATCATCAAAAAATCTTTAAATGGCCTTTCTTGTTCATACGTGGGTCCAACTGTGCAGGTGGAATTCCCGGGGGGGAAAAACTGTATCAGAGTTGTTGGGGGGGGCCCCGTTCGCCGCTGAAACTCGAGGAGGGTTTTTTCCCTGGCTTTTTCGAATGGATAAAGTGCATCCCCAAGTTTCCGGCCATTTTCAGAATGTTCGAAGATGGTGGAAGATTCGGAACCTTTTCAAACCCAGATTGAACACGTGGCCATGCAGGGCGCAGGACCATCCTCCTCGGTTGCAGCCGCGGAACATTTTGTTCCTCCAATTGCCCGTCCCATTTTTCCGATTTGCAGTTGGCGGGAAAACCCCACAACGATTTCTTGTGCAACCGCGGGGAAAGTTCCTCCCTGTGTGACTTCGTTCGCCGGGCAAGCCGGGTGTAGAACGCTGACCGCTGTGCCCTAACTGTGGTATGAGGGACCCAGTCTTGTGGGGGCGGGATATGGTGGTGGTGGTGGAAGGGGAGGGGACATTGGCGCAGGTGCAGCAGTTTGACAAGTGGGGGAGAAAGCGGCGTCCTTTTTCCAAGTTGTTGGTGTGCCGGGGTGGAAAGCCCCCAAACCCAGGGGGCCGTAAAGGGG
This sequence comes from Phyllomedusa bahiana, assembly GCA_025379985.1. Classification (NCBI taxonomy): domain Eukaryota; kingdom Metazoa; phylum Chordata; class Amphibia; order Anura; family Hylidae; genus Phyllomedusa; species Phyllomedusa bahiana. The sequence goes on along the minus strand of JAODAL010018061.1, from coordinate 52,707 downwards.
ACATGTATGGCCTGACCCCGTAGTTAACTCAGCGTCCCGCGCTGCCGTGCCCTTGGAAAAAAGGATAAGTCAAGGACTGCCCCCCTTTGTTCTCCATATTTTTGAAGTGTGGTACTGCCTTTTTGGAAAAAAAATTACGGCTTGGAACTCTCCCCCTCGGTCGGCACAACCATTAGTTCTCTAAACGGTGAGATCCACCATTTGGAAGGGAGGGTGCAGTCCCAACAACTTGGACAGGAGAGGTCAGCGTTTGACCTTAGGATGGTTACGATATTTGTCTTTTTTAAAAACCCCCCGCTGAAGACTGCTGGCCCCATGAGTAGGAGGAGAGGGATCTGGACCGGGGGGTGATGTAAAAGAAGAAACGCCCCCTTTCAGAGGTGGTGGAGCCTTGACTGGCTGAATGGCATGGGGGGCCCTGGGCGCTGCTGTTGCTGGGCGGCAGGAGGACCACCCCAAACTGAGCCCCGTTTCTCCCAGGGGCCCCCGGATGTGACGGCATGTGTTGACGCAGGGCCGTGGTGCCAATATTAGCCCCGGCACGCTTCACTTTCTGCCACAGATTTCTATACCCCTATTGGCTCCTCCGGTGTCTTAGCAAAGAATGCCACCCGGAGTATGGATTTTTTCCGCCCAACGCTCCGCATGGGTGCTACTGCCGCCCTTGCCCGTAGCCCCCTTTTGCTCTTTTTGGACCTGCGAAGGGGGTTTTTTACCCCGTGGCCCCTTGGCTCCCACCTACTGTGCTTCCCTGCGACCCGGCCACCGCCCCTTGTGGGGTGCGCTGCTGCCTGAGCGCAAGCTGACCCTCTTTTATGACGATGATAAGCCCCTTTCTCACCCGGCTCCCCAAGTGCGGTCGGCACATCTCTCTTTTTTGTGTTTCATCGTCACTGCTGTCCTCATCACCCGGGCTTGGTATGCCGAGGCGACCTCTCACAACTGACCTCCCATGCCAAATTTACATCTTTTACTTTTCCGCCTATGCAAGAAGCAGGCAATTGGCCCCCTTTCTTCGCTGCCCGTGTGCTGACTGCCTCCCAAATTGTTTATCCTCCTATAAGGGCACTGAGCCCAGACCAATGTAGATCTCTGGGTTTTAGGGAACGGATGGGGAAAAGGCGGGCTGAGGGAAAGGGGAGGGCCGCGACCTGCTCCGGGCCATGCAATAATGGTTGGGTTTTTGGGTTCCCCCCCGCTCTTGGCTGGGGTTGTCAGATGTTCTGGGGGGAAGAGGATGATAGTCACCAATAAGACCCTTGGGTTGCTGAAAAAACACAGGCCCCTAGTGACACGGCAGTTGTGGCCCCCACCGAGTGACCCCTCTCACGTCCCCTTTCTGTGCTGGACCTGGGCCCGTTCCGGAAAAGTTGGGCCCCTGCCACGGGAAAGGGGCAGAGCCTGCCACCTCTTGTTGACTACTGTTTTTTTTAAAAAAGTAAGAACGTTTGATGATGATATTGTAATGATAAATATACCCTGTTTTTGATCCCCAAAATAACCAGTAAAAGCTTGGGTAACCCTTGGATTTTTAAATTGCGCCCAAAAATGGCCCGGGGAAAATTTACTTGTAGTGTTTTTTTTTTAAAAAACTTTTTTGTTTTACTAAAAAAGTTTTTAAAAAAGCACCAAAAAAGGTTTAAATTAAACCTTCGGACATGGAAAATTGCTAAAAAGGAAAAATGTATAATTTTTTGGGGTTGAAAAAGAGGTTTATTTTTTTCAGCCACCAGCAAAACAACGCTTAATTAAACCCCCGGATGTAAATTGGCCAAAGAATTGAGCCCCCACAAATAGTAGCTTTTTAGCGTGTTAAATTGCGTGTTTTCTAGCCAACCCAAAAAGAGATACGTTGTAATTAACCTTTTTGGTTGTGAAAAAATTTGGCTACAGGAAAAATTATATTTAAATTTTGGCGTTGAAAAAAAGACGGGTTTATTTTTTCAGACACCAAGCAAAACCGCTTAATTAACCCTGGATTTGGGGAAAGCGCCCAAAAAAAGAATTGAGCCGCCAACTGTAGCTTTGTAGCGTGTTACAATTGGTGTTTTTTTTCGCCCCACAAAAGAGATACAGTTGTAATTAACCCTTTTCTTTTGAATTAGGTACAGGAAAAAATTTATATTTTTTTGGGTTGGGAAAAAAAGCGGTTTTATTTTTGTTAGCCCCCCAAAAAGCAAAACAATTTTCTTAATTAAAAAAACCCTGGATGTAAATTGGGCCCAAAAAAATTGAGCCCCAAAACTGTAGTTTGTGGTGTTTCAATTGCGTGTTTTTACGCCACCAAAAAGGATCAGTTGTAATTAACCTTTGCTTGTGAATTAGGTACAGGAAAAAAAATTTTTTATTTTGGCGTTGAAAAAGACGGTTTTTTGGGGTCAGCAACCACAAAAACGTTAATTAAACCCCTGGGTTAAATTCGCAATAGAATTGAGCGCCAAAAATGAAGTGGGTATTTGTATTAAAAAAACGCTGTTTTTCTTTAAATGAAATTAAAAAAACGGGAAAAAAAAGGTTAGCCCACTTGGATATTGAATGTATTGCGCTGCAGGGACGCCACTGGATTTTAGTCCAATACCCCAAAAAAAATTAGAAAAAAAATTAAGAGAACAGTCTCTGAGACAAGCTGAGACACCCAAAAATCGCTATTAAAAAACAAATTTTTCAGTAAGGCTATCGCCGGGCGCCCCTTCCTGATAGCAAGTGAGAGGGGGTGTGAGTTTTCCCCCGGCGTGGCCCCGACTTATTAGTGGGGTGGTCACAGAATCCCCCCGGTCTCTGATTGGCTTATCTCTGCACTGTTATGAGGCTATGCCTTTTTTCTCCCCAGAGTGCTTTCCCATGTAGCGCCATTTGCTCGCAGCCATTTTTTCAATCAAAAGACATTCGTTCAACCGAAGTACCCCAAAATTCGCTTCGTTCCGAACCGAAGTTTTCCCGAAATTCTAAACGAATTCCACTTTGTTGATCGATTCGCCCATTTTATTATGTATTTGTATAGTTACACACGGGACGTTTTACACATGTATAATGTTCACCCATTTGTTACATTTGTGTATATACTGTCCCTGTGTTTAACAGCTGAGCAGGTGCCATGTATTAAAATGGCAGTCAAACAGTCAAGCAAATAAAGTGAAAAAAAAAAAGAAAAAAACACACACAAACCCCTTTTCCCCCTTTTCAAATGTTGTACTAAAACTTTTTTTAAAAAAAAAATAACATATTTGGCATCACGGTGGGGTTAAAAACCCTTTGCTATAAAACTTTTATTTAACCCCCCTCAATGAACGCAGAGACAAAAATAAAAAACAATGCCGAGATTAAATTTTTTATTCATCCTACTGCGAAAAAATTGAATAGAAAGCGATCAAAAAGTCACATGAAACCCAGAATGGTGCCAATAAACCCCCCGCCCCAAAAAACCATTAGTTCGTCAGCATAAAAATAAACAAGTTATGGCTATCAGAGTTTAATGATGGAGAACATTTGTTTATTTTTTTGTGTGTGTAACATTAGTACAACATTAAAAAAAAACTATATAAATTGGGTATCGCTGTAATCGTATGTATGCACCATAGTGAGCGCTGTAAAAAAACAAAAAAACACTACCAGGATTTTGTATACACTTTGCCTCCTAAAATTTAAACAAGTCTATTAATCAGCTCACTAGGAAAGAGGTTTAAGCAAATACCTTGATTGAAGCACAGCACGGAGACTCCCAGTCAGCTCCTTCCTGGGAGAGTAGTAGCAGCAAATTGTAGTATGGATGCTCCAGCTTGCAGGCTGTTGCCGTGAAAACCAGATGATTGCAGCTTTCTTTAAAATCACTTCATGTTTATTTTCATGCAATTAAAACATCTTTATGCAAAGTATAGCGGTTGCAGGTATGATATCCATAAGGGAAACAGCACGACGCGTTTCGACTTAGGCAGTCTTAATCATTGTGCAGAACGATCTGCACAATGATTAAGACTGCCTAAGTCAAAACGCGTCATGCTGTTTCCCTTATGGGTATCATACCTGCAACCTCTATACTCTGCATAAAGATGTTTTAATTGCATGAAAATAAACATGAAGTGATTTTAAAGAAAGCTGCAATCATCTGGTTTTCACGGTGACAGCCTGCAAGCTGGAACATTCATATTATAATTTGCCTCCTAAAATTTGGAATACAAAGCTTTTTGAAGGCGGAGATGAAAAAAAAAGAAAGAAAAAATATGAAAACAGCTGTGTCGCTAAAGGGTTACACTATATTACCACATATACTGTATTTTTCAGACTATAAGACACCCCCAAATTCGGGAGGAAAATGGGGGTGCTATTTATGGTCTAAATCAGTGTTTCTCAACTCCAGTCCTCAAGACCCACCAACAGGTCATGTTTTCAGGATTTCCTCAGTATAGCACAGGTGATATAATTATTGTCACTGCATTCTGTAGAGGGCGAAAAGGCAAAACAAAAACAAGCCATTCGTTCGGTGCTCTCCTGAAGGAGAGATCTTCCCTTCCTTTGCATTCTGTAGGAGATCCTGAAAACATGACCTGTTGGTGGGTCTTGAGGACTGGAGTTGAGAAACACTGGTCTAAATGCAGCTGGAGGCAGGAGTTGGGCGATATTGGGAGGAAGTGGTGTCCTGCCAGAGACCAGCAGCAAGGGCGGCTGGAGCGGAGTCCCTGCTGCTGAAAGCCAGCGGTGGGTTTTAATTAACAGCGTCACGCATTTGGACATTCCTGAACATATAAAGCGGGCTCACGTGCTCAGTGCGCTCCATACGCGATGGGCAGCGGCTGTTCATTGTAGCCGGCATCCGTCGCTAATAAGGGGCCTGTACCCTGGATGTTTTAAGGACCCCAGCAACGCCGGTAGGTAGGAGTATTTTATAAATACTGTTCATTTTTGGTATGGTGTTATGTAAGGACTTTTAATTTGTGGGATAAGTTTACATTTTCATTTATACCAACTTATTCCAACATGCAAGACAGAATCATAAATGAACATTACTTCAATGTAAGTAAAGATACAAATATATAAAGATGCCTACTAACATAATAAATTAATGCAATTAATATAGTGGTACCTCGGTATAAGACCGCTTTGGAAAAAGGACAAACTTGGTCCTGTTTGGATTTGAAAAATGTTATTTGGTATACAACATTTGTTTGGAATAACACTCGAGGCGGCCTGAACCTGTATGACAGCAGAAGTATACCAGAGCTGCTTAGCACTTCCATAATATTGTCTAGATGAGGTTATTTTATTATTAATATTTTTTATTATCTTATGTCAACAATAAATCTATGTTTATATGTATAAACATAGATTTATTGTTGACATAAGATAATAAACAACACTTTTTATCCATCTTATCAATTTATGTATCAATGGTATTAATACCATCTTTTGAGTGCCTGTCAAAAATACGTCAGAATAGTTCTTTTGTTTATGTGTATTATCTATTGCTGATGGGATTAATCCTTTTGACTGTGTGTTTAGAGTATTTCCTTCTAGTATTTAACTAACAATTGATTTACTAATACTAATAGAATATTTTAATTGCACTCCTGCTGTGATTTCTAGGCACTAACAAAAGTGATTGATAAGATTTACTCCTTACAACTGCTATTCCTAGTATAATTGCTTCATTGAAGTAACACCTTTGCAGAAATTCTCCAGTGCACTAGGGAATCAAGATTGTGAAACAAAGTGTTTTTGCTAAAAAAAAATAAAAAATGACCCTTGTCTTTACCTTCCAGGGGCTAACCTTTGAGCATGTTCTGTCTCTTCCTTTCCTCTCTATTTAATCTGTGCTGTAATATGTACAGACCTGATGAAGCATACTACGTGGCACCGGAAATACATTGTCCTTTATGCTAGAGCACTGGTGTCAAACATAAGGCCCGCAGCCAAATCAATCCGCCTTGTACACTCAGCCTCTGCGGCAGGTCCAGGCAGTGCGTCAGTGCGCAGGCCTGGACCCACTGCATCTTCTCATCTGTGAGCCAGGGGCTCACAGCAGTAAGCGGCGCAGGAAGCATGATACAGTTATGTTCTCAGGCCCCTTGCGTCGCTGCATCTCTTAGGCTATGATCACATGGCTTATTTGCGGGGCGTAACTACGCCCCGCAATTACGCCGTGTGGACAGGGGCGGGGGCAGGATCGGGGGGCCGGTATCTCGCTGGCCCATAGACTTTCATTACCAGCGGCGAGTATACGCCGCTAGTAATTCACATGTCACTTATCTCCCCCTCCTGGCGTATTCGCCGAGCAGGGAGAGGAGACGTAATCCATAGTTCTCTGAGAACTGTGGATTACCGTAATGACTGGGACGTATTCCAGACGTAATTCGCGAAGTACGGCGCGTAATTACGGACTGAAATACGGCCCATATTAAGCCGTGTGAACATAGCCTAAGCATAGAAGCTTCAGCTTAAATAGAACCTGTCATATAATTTTTGCCCCCCCTGCTGAGGACAGCACAAGCTAGTGTCAGACCTGCTGTTTCCAGCGCTGTGTCCCTTATTCTGTAAGATGCTGGAGTTTTCGAGTATTTAGTGCCCAAATCTGCAGTTTCAGGCAGAAAAGAGTCATATAAAGAGTAATTTTTTCAAGCCCTGCCCACCTGAGGCTAGCCCTGCCCACCTCAACTGATAAACCTATTACTTTGAATAGGTAGAAACATGTGAATAACTGTTTGGTGGGTGGGGCTAACACCAGCTCATGAATAAGATTCCTGCATTAAATGCTCTAAAACTACAGCATCTTACAGAATAAGGGGCACAGCGCTGGAAACAGCAGGTCTGACACTAGCTTGTGCTGTCCTCAGCAAGGGGGGCATAACGTATGTGACAGGTTCCCTTTAAACTCTAGGTTTCAGGCCTAGGAGATGCTGGGAGCAACGTCCCAATGTAGGCGGCGTGATGATGTCATGCCGCTCATGCTGGAAACTAGCTCCCAGAGCGAGGTCCTTGGCAGGGAGCATGGAGATGTTAGTATAATTTTTTTTTTTTTCTAAGTCAGGGGGGCCCTATCTACATAGCTACCTAAAGGGAGCATATATACCTACAGTGGGCTGTATAGTTACCTGCAAGGGGTATATATACCTATAAAGGGCAGTATAGCTAACTACAAAGAGAATTTATACCTACTATCTACACAGGTACTCATCTACCTACAGGGAGCTAATTTACCTTCCTACAGTGGGCCTATATACATACCTACTGGGGTCTATATACCTACTTAATGGAAAGCAACATTACTACCTACTTACTTAATGGGGGCGCCAATAACAGAGGTAGGAATAGGTAGGGAAGTGCTGGATAAGTAAGAAGTCTAAGATGTTTCTGTTATAAATTCTTCAGGGATGAATCGTGGCCGGGAGAAGTTATCATGCCAGTCTGAGTCGGATGTAGAATAAAAGAAAAAGAAACTCGTCAAAGGAGAGAACAACTTATTGGAGAAGACGTCTCTTGTGAGTCCATGAATGTCAGGGGTTATTTTGCTTACCAACAGTAATACTGTGCAAATATAACTGCTCCTTAATAGCTCGCTTAACAGTTAATAAGAAGTTACATTTATACAGTTCTAAAATCACGTCAGCCCTTTAAGGTAAATTGTGAGGCTGATGTGGCCCCTGGGGAAAATGAGTTTGACACCCGTGTTCTAGAGTTACACTGTTTGTGATTTTGTATGATTAGTGTTGGTATGTCAATAAAGAATTTTTGGGTTTATTATATATAGATCCAATATCTTTGTATGATTTACTATACTAGAAGGCATATATCATTAAAATATCCAGCACCTTCTCACAAAAAACTACTAGCTAACTTTGGCTGTGATGATCTTCTTTTGATGTCCAGCGGCAGTAAACTTCCTAACTATCATTTTTGGCACCTCTGTGATTCTGAGATTGATGCATCACAGACACCAACCCAGGAAGAAGCAGCAGCAGGACATCAACCACGTTTAAGCCTTTTGAGAGCTATCTCTACACCAGTGTTTCTCAACTCCAGTCCTCAAGACCCAACAACAGGTCAACTTTTCAGGATTGCCTCAGTATTGCACAGGTGATATAATTATTGCCAGTGCATTCTGTGGGAGATCCTGAAAATATGACCTGTTGGTGGGCTTGAGGATTGGAGTTGAGGAACACTGCTCTACACAGTGGCAAAGCTAAAACTTTTGCCACCTGGGGCTGTGGCTAAGTTTGCCGGCCCTTTTTACAGACCACATCTCTACATTTTCTGACCTCACCCATTTATTTACAGGGCTCCTTCATAAAATATAAAAGCTACTTAAAAATGTATTATTCTAAAAATCCAAACTTTCTAAAAGTGTTCTGGCAATGGAGCTATGTAAGGACATTTTATTTGTGGGATAAGTTTACATTTTCATTTGTATTATTTTGGGGTTTATGAGCCTTTTTATCACTTTTATTTTAATTTTTTTATGAGACTGGATAAAAAAAGGCAGTTCTGGCATGATTTTATTTTTTTTACTTTTCACACTGTTCACCGTAAGAATTAAATAATTTGTACTTTTTATAAATAAAGTTTTTTTTTTTTATTGAGGAATTAGGTGTTTTGTATTTGCTCTTTTTTAAAACTTGTTTAAACATTTTTTTATTGATTTGCTTTTTAGTCTCAATATGGGACCAGACTATACAATAGCTTGATTGCTTTTATAATACTCAGCAACACATTACTGTTTTACTTTGTACTGTACTTTATGTGACAGGCAGTCCATTATACTCTATCTGTGTCAGAGTTTAATAGACTACTGTATACGGCAGACATTATTTGGCCTCCAGCAGCTATGGCACTCATGGGCACCATGCAGTCGCCTTGAAGGGGTGCCTATGGGTGACAGAAGGATCCCCCTCCTTGTTATCTACCTAGATGCCGTATACACTACTGCCTGTGGCATCTAGAAGGTTAAATGGCCAGGATCAGAGCAAGCCTCTTATCCCACACTATCCTAGCCCCATACATGGAACCTGGAAGACCTGCCAACTTTCCTAATGGATCAGGAGAGTTGGTAAGTGTGCCACAATGCCAACATTACTGTACCACCTGAGACGGACTGCCTCCCGTCTCCCCCTGTTCCCACTAGCTACGCAACTGTGCTTACATAGACACGACCTCAAAAGATAAGGAGAATAAATATAGCTTACTGTCAGCTTATAATACTACACTACGAAAGCACCTACCCTCTTTTTCCCCAACCCTTTTGTCTCTCCCCTCCCTATATGTCCTCCTGCCATTGAATGGTGAGCAGATTGGCAGTGTTCACTGGACCTTTTAAACTAAAAGTATTAGTGTGGACACCTACTAAAGAGCAGGGACTGAACCAATCGACTGAGTGGCTGTGTGGGAGCATGAGAAAGCCAGAGGGTGGAACACAGAAGCAAATTGTAATAAATTACTTCTAAAAGTATGTGAACCTCTATTTCCACCATTTCTCTAGCAGGAGTACAGGTAAGATGGGTCGAATTTATGGATGGATATTGGAGTAACCAACTCAGTAATATTTTTCTGCAGTTTCCAGATAGTCACTCGTTTGGTCAATATTTTAGGCATTATATTGTTTGTGTGTATTAATTGAACTACTGTATAGTCTTGGATTCCTCTTCTTATTTATCCATGTGAGATGATTATTGAAATAGGACAAGATAGAATGCTCCATTAAAGAAAATGAAAATCCAATTTAGAGAATAAAGACATATTGAAATGTATGGGATAATACCTTTGGGGATTTAAAGTATCGGGCTTATCATCTTGGTGAAAAAATTTCAGATATGATTTTTTTTTTTATATAGTCACTACCCAGTAATTCAAATTGTTGCTGTAGTTGATTAAACACAAGGCGTGTTTATTTTTATAGAGTGACCCAATACCTCATTATTACTATTTAAAGCCAAAAGTAAAAATCTAAGTCAGGTGAACGAGATGTAAAATACAGTACATCAGTGAAAGACAGTACAGGGATACCCCGTTATCCGACGATACGGTATCCGTCATTTCGCAGTTACGTCACCGTCGGTTTTGCGAAAAACCTCGTTATGCGTCGTTTGTGTTTCACAGTTACGTCGCTCCACGTAGTACAGTAGTTATGTTACTGTACGTGGAGCAACGTAAGTGCTGTAAAGCCACATCACTTTACTGCCGCCAGCTTGCCTTTCTGACTGCAGTAGCACAGAGACTAGAGAGCTGGGAAAATCTTGTCTCTCTGAAGCATGGCAGAACCTAGCGCTAAACGTGCTTGTGATAAGCACATAGCCAAGAGAACTCGCAAGAGCTACTGTCTAGAGCTAAAGCTAGATGTGATCCGTCGAATTGAAAGTGGTGCCAGCGCCACTGAAATAGGCCGCATCCTTTCGCTTCCAGGAAGCACAATCCGCACCATCAATAAGGAAGCAGCAAATATCCGTGCTTGTGTTGAACGCTGCACACCGATATCATCAAAGTTGGTGACAAAAAAATGCAATCCACTACTGGAGAAAATGGAACATTTACTGGCAATTTGGATTCAAGAAATTAATCACATGAAGTCGTCAATAAGCCAAGCTATAATTATGGAGAAGGCTAAAAGTCTGTACAGTGAGCTGAAAAATATGGATGCCTCACAATCCACTAATCTGGCAGCTACTGCAATAGATGAAGATTTTAAGGCTAGTTGTGAGTGGTTCGACCGATTCAGGAAACGACAAAATCTTCACAACCTGAAACTGACTGGCGAGCTCAGTAGTGCAGATACAGAAGCAGCCCAAAAATTTGTTCCTGAGCTCCAAGAAATCATTGAAGGTGGTGGTTACTCAGCTAAACAAGTTTTTAATGTGGATGAAACAGCTCTGTTTTGGAAGCGTATGCCATCACGAACCTACATTTCCCGTGAAGAGAAGGTTGCTCCAGGATTTAAAGCAGAGAAAGACAGAGTCACAGTTTTGCTGGGCGTAAATGCAGAAGGTGATTGCAAATTAAAACCTCTCCTTGTCTACCAGAGGGAAAATCCAAGAGCCATGAAGAATCATCCCAAATCTAGCCTTCCTGTTTTGTGGAAAAGCAATAAAAAAGCCTGGATCACAAGCGTCATTTTTCAGGACTTTATTGTTCAGTACTGTGTGCCGTTTTTGAGAGATTACTGCAGGAGAGAGAATCTCGATTTCAAAATTTTACTTTTGATGGACAACGCAACATCCCACAAGTTAGATTACGAGAGCCTCTGCCAAAATATTAAAGTGGTCTTTCTGCCTCCAAACACCACCTCTCTATTGCAACCGTTGGACCAAGGCGCTATTGCAACAGTGAAGGCGTATTATCTCCGGCGCACATTTCGCAAGATGATCAATGAAACTTCTGGAGAAGGTAAAATCACAATTCGTGAATTCTGGAAAAAATTTTACATTATGGACTGCATTGATAACATAGCACAATCATGGGAATAGGTCACCAAGAAATGCATGAATGGTGTGTGGAGCAAGCTGACACCTTATTTCGTGCATGAACGCAATGGCATCGAGGACATCAGTTCTGTACATCAAAACATTGTGTCATTTGCAAATGCTGTTGGCTTTGATGAAGTTGATGAAGAGAATGTGCGAGAATCATTAGAATGTCACAGAGAAGATCTGACACTGGAAGAATTGATAGAACTGGACCAACAATCAACAGGACAAAGGAGCAAAGATGAGGAGGAGGAGGAGGAGATGATGAAAGAAACCAAAACGCTCTCTGTTGCTAAGCTGAAAGAAGCTTTATCCCTTTTGGAGATGGTCTCGAAAATCTTTCAAGAAAATGATCCTATTTTATAACGCTCCCTTAAAGTTAGCAGGGCCTTAGAGGATGCGGTTGCTTGCTATAGAGAAATTTACCGCTCACAGCTCCAGACAAGCAAACAAATGACGCTGGATGGTTTCTTTGCCAACACTATATCACCAAGTTCAAAACCAGCTGATGGGATGGACGAGAAAGTTTGCAATTTTGCAGAACGTTTACCAGTGGACATCACGTTGGACACCAGCGACGATGACCCTGACGATCCATCTCCCATTCCACTTGCATCTGAATAACCTACAGTTACAGTACAGTGATGTCAGTGTTCAGGTTTTGTTTAAAGGGGTTTTACCACCACAGATAATGATTGCATCATTGTTAATAGGCGCAGATACCACAGGTGGGACCCACACCGATCTTGGGATGGTGCCCCTGAAAGTCAAACAGCAGAATGCTGTTTAACTTTCAGGGACCCCATCCCCAGATAGGTATGGGTCCCACCTGTGGTAGCTGCACCTATCAAACAATGATGCAATTATTGTCTGCAGTGGTACAGTACTGTAAAACCCCTTTAATAAGCAGTGCAGTAAGATTACATCTTTTCATATTTACCTACAGATTACCAAATGCTAGCGCAGCAGTTTCAGCATCGGTGTGGTCGGCACAGGCGATGATTTGGACACAACCACCCTCTAGTACAGTACTATACATTGTTCCTTAAGCCTTGTTAGTGTATCTTCTAATACGGGACTGTACAGTACATTGTTCTGAATGACTTGTTATCTTCTAATATGATACTGTACATTGTTCCTTAAGCCTTGTTAGTGTATCTTCTAATATGGGACTGTACAGTACATTGTTCTTAATGACTTGTTATCTTCTAATATGATACTGTACATTGTTCCCCAAGCCTTGTTATCCTCTAATACGGTATTGTACTGTTCTATACTGTACATTGTTTTTTTATGCCCTGTTGTCCTTTATACTGTACTGTACTGTACATTGTTCCTTATAAAGACAAAAAATTTCAATTGCCAGCTCACCACATGCTACAGTATATCCGCTGACAGAGTCGTGTCCACGCGTATCCCGCTGGAGTATAGCATGTAGAAGCATGAGGGATTACGAAGAAATGATACAGCGGTTCCGACCATGAATTGCCATAGATAAAACTTTGCCAAGTTTATTGATATCCATTAAAACGAGACAGCATCCTTGAATGGTACAAAGATCAGTTCCAACTAACAAGTTTCGGGTGGCGCTGCACGCTTACACAGTCAGCAGCCGTCTCGTTTTAATAGATATCAATGAACTTGGCAAAGTTTTATCTATGGCAATCCACAGTCGGAACCGCTGTATCACTTCTTCATAATCAAACATTGTTCTTTATGTCTTGTTATCCTCTAATACAGTACTGTGCATAGTTTTTCATGCCTTGTTACATTAAACTGCATTGTTCGGTACCTTTGGTTTCCTGCCTCGTTATCCGTCGTTTCGCTATCCGTCGCACATTTCTGGAACGTAACCCCCGCAGATAACGGGGTATCCCTGTAAATTGGGAAACTTAAACCTGTAGCTATCATAAAGGAAACAGGTTTTTGTCAATAACTATAGATAATTACCTTTCCCAAATGGTGCAGGAACCGACTAGGGGGAAGGCCCTTTTATACTTAATATTCACTAATAGACCTGACAGAGTAACAAAGGTTCAGGTTGAGGGGCATCTAGGAAATAGTGACCATAATATAATAAATTTCCATTTATCCTTCAATAGAGTTTTTTGTTGAGGAGCCACAAAAACACTGAATTTCAGGAAGGCTAATACTATTTTGCTTAGGAAGGCCCTACACCGTATTGACTGGGACAATGTGTTTAAAAATAGCAGAGCAAATAATAAATGGGATATTTTTAAATGCATCTTAGGCGCCAAATGTGAGAGTTACATACCTTTATGGTAATAAAATAATTAGAAACAGGAAAAAACACAATGTGGATCAACAGGGATGTAAAAGAGGCAATAAAAAACAAAAAAGAAAGCTTTTCAACTACTAAAACAGGAAGGTAGTGAAGAGGCACAAAAAAACTATAAGGAAAAAAATAAAATATGTAAAATAATGATAAAGGCAGCAAAGCTGGAGACAGAAAGGCATATTGCCATAGAAAGTAAAACTAATCCCAAACTAATTTTAACTATATAGGTAGTAAAAAGATTAAAACAGAAAATGTTGGCCCTTTGAAAAGTTTTGAGGGAGAGACTATAGAGGGCGATGAGAAAAAAGCAAACCTAGTAAACAATTTCGTCTCCATTGTATTTACTGAGATGGATGACGTTCCTGTTGATAAGCAGAGGGATAGGTAAACTCCAACTTAAAGGAGTTGTCTCCCTTCAGAGTTTCAGAGAATGCATGAATGAAATACTCTGTCACTTCCTGGTTAATACTGAGTCATTTGCATACAGCTCCATGCTTGTACAGCTCTGTGCTCTGTTGTGCTTTCAGATGCTAATTAGATCAGATTAGCTTCTCAAACTACTAACAGGACTTCTTATCTAATCCCCAAAACAAAAGCCCTAATTACAGTTCTGTTTATTTTACATAAATCAAGCTTTTTACTGCTGAGCAGCACAGGACACTGCCAGGACCTGTGTGATGACATCACTCACTGTTATCTCATTGAACAAACAGCAGGGGGAAAATTGTTTACAGGTGGGTTACTGAGGGAACTGAGATAGCCAGGGAGGTCATAAATTCACTTGTATCTCCTTAGGGAAAACAGAGGAACAAAGCAATATATTTGGAAAATGTCTTTATTTTGTGTTCCCTACAATTTGAAAGCTATTCTTTGTAGCGAGACAACCCCTTTAAATGTTTCTTGTCTAACCCAGGAAGAAGTGCAGCTCCGTCTCCGTCCTGATGGCATACACCCAGGTGTCCTAAGGGAATTAATTAATGTCATAGATAGGCCTCTATTCTTAATATTTATGGACTGTATAATAACAGGGTATGTCCCAAAGGATTGCAAATGTGGTGCCAATATTCAAAAAGGGGTCAAAAAGTGATCCTGTAAACTATAGGCCGGTAAGTTTAACCTTTATGGTGGGTAAAATGTTTGAAGGTTTTCTAAGAGATGCTATACTGGACCATCTCACTGAAAATAAATGTATAACGCCATTCCAGCATGAGTTCATGAATGATCGGTCTTGTCAAACTAATTTCATCAGCTATTATGAGGAAGTTAGTTCTAGACTGGATCGGGGTGAGGCACTGGATGTCATATATCTAGATTTTTTTAAAGCATTTGATACTGTGCCACATAAAAGGTTGGTAAGTAAAATGAGAATTCTTGGACTGGAGGAAAATGTGTGCGAGTGGGTAAGCAACTGGCTCAGTGATAGAAAACAAAGGGTGGTAATTAACGGTACATACTCTGACTGGATCACTGTTATTAGTGGGGTACCACAGGGGTCAGTATTGCGCCCTATCCTCTTTAATATTTTCATTAATGATCTTACACATAGATTGCACAGTAGAATATTGATCTTTGCAGATGATACTAAGCTTTGTAAAGTAATCAACACAATAGAGGATAATATGTTATTACAAAGGGATCTGGATAAGTTGTAGGCCGGGGCAGAGAAATGGCAGATGAGGTTTAACACAGATAAATGCAAGGTTATGCACATGGGGAGGAAAAATCCATTACATGATTACATGTTAAATGGAAAAACACTGGGTAAAAGTGACATGGAGAAGGACTTGGGAATCCTGATGGACAGTAAACTTAATCGTAGCAGCCAGTGTCAAGCAGCTGCTGCCAAGGCAAATAGGATCTTTATTTCATTATTTTATCTTCGTTGCAGTTTGACAAGTGCCAAACACCCGAAACACGTTAGCTACATGCTGTAGCTTTATCTTTTTACCCTCTGTACCGAAGATGAAATAATGAAATAAAGATTTTCTGTTTTTTCACCTTTGCTGGATCGTTACCTTTTTCATGTATGCTGTGTATCCTGAGGTCGGGGATTCTTGGATCCGTGCAGCTAGGAAAACTGAATTAACTACGGGAGGAGCTAAGGTATCCATATTGCAAGTAATTGAGGTGAGCCTCGCTCTATCTTTGTCTTTATTAGGTTATTTTCTAATGTTGGCTATGCCTAATTCTCTATATTCCCGGTACCAGATATAGTATTAAAATTGCAATTTTTTTATTTTACACTTAAACAATATTGATTTTTCATTTTATGCTACATATAAGTTACCACGCTGCACCACCATTAACCTGATTGGTCCCCATTTACTCTCACATTTTCCTCTTCCTCATTATATGTGGATTTGAATGCTATAACATTTTCTCACACTTGGTTGTTATACTAGTTTTTTCCCTCTTTTTGTAATATCTTAGGCTTTATTTTTATGTAATTTTTAAATTTTTTTTATATATCAGGGAAAATGGTTAAAAAAATTGCCATATTTTCACTTTTTCTATTTATGTGTTTATTTTTAACAGCAAAAATAGAGCTAAGATTAGTTTTAGAATTGTGTCACTTTTCAGTCACGGACATTTACACATAATCTAGGGGATATAAAGTTTTAGGGGTGTTGCAGCAGGGCTAAAAGTTGCAGTTTGGGATGTCAGGTTTTTTTTCACAATTTTTTTTTTTTTTAATTTTTATTATTTTACA
This sequence comes from Phyllomedusa bahiana, assembly GCA_025379985.1. Taxonomy (NCBI): domain Eukaryota; kingdom Metazoa; phylum Chordata; class Amphibia; order Anura; family Hylidae; genus Phyllomedusa; species Phyllomedusa bahiana. The sequence continues at coordinate 36,257 of JAODAL010018061.1, read as the reverse complement.
TATTGCGCCTTTTGGAGGGCATTTGTACAAAAAAAATTATTTTTTTTACCGCTAATTTCCCCTGTAACTTGGACTGAAATATTAACCCCAGTTAAAAGGGAAATGCAACCCGTGGAGTTACTGTAGAGCTGATCTAGTTCTGATGAGACTCAGCAGCTGCTGCAATCACTGAGCCTTGGCAGTCACATGATCACAAAGGTCAAAAAGTAGGAAGCTAACCTGTATATACATCGCTTGTTGGACGCTGTATGTATATCGATCTAGAAGACAGGGATGGTAATAAACTATCCCTGCCTTCTCCCTGGAGAGCTGGCTATTGCCAACTGCTAGCTCTCCCCTCTTTCAGCTGCATTTTGAAATGGCCATGCAGACTGCCTGGACTAATTTAACAAGCTGTGCCCTAGGCGGCTGCCTGCCCTCAGAAATGGGCCTGTTGGTTTATTAGTAAGGAGATTTCATATATTACAGGGGTTGTCTCACTACAAAGAATAGCTTTCAAATTGTAGGGAACACAAAATAAAGACATTTTCCAAATATATTGCTTTGTTCATCTGTTTTCCTTAAGGAGATACAAGTGAATTTATGACCTCCCTCGCTATTTCAGTTCCCTCAGTAACTGACCTGTGTATATCTCTCCCCCCTGCTGTTTGTTCTATGTGATAGCAGTGATTGATGTCATCACACAGGTCACAGCAGTGTCTGTGCTGCTGGGCAGTAAAATGCTTGATTTATCTCAAGTAAACAGCACTGTAATTAGGGCTTTTGTTTGAGGGATCAGATAAAAAGTCCTGTTAGTAGTTTCAGAAGCTTCTGAGCTAATATGATCTAATTAGCAACTGAAAACACAGGGCTGGATACTCCATGGAGTTTATGCAAATTTCAGTCAGTCTGGACCTGGAAGTGACAGATTATTTCATTCATGCAGCCTATGAAACTCTGTAGGGAGACAACACCTTTAAGGGTTCAAAGTTCATCACAAAAATCTGTGATGAGTGAGCTGTGAGGTTATTACATAATTGCTTAATATTGCTTAATATGTGAATCACTTCATTAAACATGGATTTTTTAAAGAAAATTTTAGTACTGGAGCAGTGGTACCCTTATTTAGTATAACAGATTTATATATTTTTATTTTATTGTAAGATGGCTCACAAAAGGTTGCATGTGCATTAATCACATGGGAAAGGAAGTTTCAGGATAAGTCAATGAAAGGCTTACATTATTAGTGTAGACACCTGTTTTGTGTTCTTTGGGCGACATGCATGTACGGGGCTGCGCCAGAAGTCTGGCGTCTTTTCAAACCAAAAATTGGCTCAGCCCTGTTCGCTATATTTTTAAATGGCCATTGTGTGTTCATGTTTTATATGCCTGATGAAGCAGACGAGCAGTCTGTGAAACGCGTTGCATGTTCAATTTGATTCTACATTAAATAAACCAACTTGGAATTATAGTTGGTTTGAATTTTAATAGTTTAGCGCCAGAGCAGACCTTTTTAATCCTACACATTTAATTGTGTGGATTTTTTTCTATTGTCTCGACCTCTGGAGTCTTCCTGGACTACGTGCGACGAGGTGCTGCGGGCTGCTTTCTATACTGTGGAGTCCGTGTGAGAAGCTGGAGCTCCTTCAGTTACAATCAATATGCGAAACATATGAGCTGTACCATTCTTAGTACTGCTCGCTAAAGTGAGCAGTATATCAGCTTACATCATTTATTTTATTTATCCGGTAACGCACATTTCGGCGTGTTTTCTCTTTCTTGAGGTGCATTGCATTTTCGTCTTCCCTTGGATATATTTTTAATCAGATGCACTCCAATATTAGGCGCATTACAGAGCTCGCGGCACTTTGTAATGCGCCTCAGATCGGGGGTCGTGCTGGAGGCGGGGCGCACTACAACCGTACGAAGCTACACATTTATGACTGTTTAAGGGCAAATCCATTACTGCTGGAACAAGTAGACCACTTTCAAAGTAGATTACATGAGCAAGAATTGGATCTTGTTGACTAGAAAGTGCTAAATCTATGACCCGCAGTACAACAGGTTAATAGATTAAGGAACATTCGACGACATTCTACATTCTAATGCGTGCAAAAAAAAATATTGCCTGGCGCCAAAAATCATACATGTTACCCTTAGTGTCTACATTCAATAGTAAAATAGGCCTAAATATCAGGAGATGTGGAGGATTGCCCAGTATTGGGAGTTTTATTATGGTGGCTTCCATTATTTCAATAGGTAAAGAACCACCTTAATTAACACATTTGTAAGATACAGAAGGACAATCTGCATGTATGTTTTATAACATGAATTTGAGAAGTCTTCTGGCCCTGTTCATTTATGAAATTTCAAAGATTTATTCACCTTTAAGGCCTCATCTGGTGAGAACCTTTAGGGGATTCAGTGTGCATCTGAGATCTAATTCTAATATCTAATTCAGCTTGGGCCATATCTCTCAGAGTGCCATGAAATTAAATGTTCTTCCTACATAAACAGGTCTTCATGGGCTGTAAGTCTTTCAGCTTTCCTCTAGTTTTTTTTTTTTATTTCTTCTTCTAATTCAGAGTATGTGTCTTCAACTTTATTATAGGCTTCAGCGTATTTCAACATTTGGATTCAAATTCAATATGCATGGTTTGGTTTTCTAATTCATTAACATTGGATTGCAGTTGATTTGTTGATACCTAAACCAATGGATTTATGTAAAGATAGTTATCTGAGTGAGTTTTCCATTATTTAGTTGTCAGGAAAGAATAGAATTTTGTAGAGTGTATATAATACTTGGTAAGATACAATACCTTTTGCCTGTTTAAATCCCAAGTAGAGCTAGTGTTTTTCTTCAAGGAAATTAATTTCACAGTGAGAAGGACCACTGGTGATGATGAGACCAGATTTTTAGAGAAATCCACCAATGCTACACAGATGTTTGGTGGGTCCCTCTTTGTTTCAAACTCTACACTACAGCATAGGCAGCATCGTATGGTTTGGAGCATCCATTTTCTGGTACATGAATATATCTCTTACTACTATTGCCACACTGATATAATGTGACACTGGCTAAGAACACATTACAATTACTTTATAGGTATAACAATAACATAGTGGTGGTTGTCAGACAACCAAAATGGCAATGGATCCTATGTGACTAGCTTTATTAATTTTTCACTCTTAAGGTTTAGTATATGATATTTATTGAGAGGTTTACAGTAGAAATGTTGAATATAATAAAAACCTTTCTATGTGCTTAGGATTTAGATAACACCACCAAGTACTGGCAGAAATAATTTTCTCATTTAATTCGGTGTTTATTTTTGAATTGCCCGGAGTGGGGTTTTTGTCTTTAGGTGTTTTTTTATATGAGGAACCCTCTTACAAAATGGATTTAAAAAGCAGACAACCCAAATAAATAAACATCTAAAAAAAAGTTATTTACATTTATTTAGAAGAAAAACCAAACAGCAGTAAAAGTTCAGAGGTGAGTGATACCAAACTGGTCTTGGTCCCCATTGTAAAAAAGCTACTTATGCCTCTGGTCTGGTACAATGGCTTCACTGAGTATTCAAAATGGATGCTAGGTTTATATAAACAAAAAAAAGGTTTGGTGCTTGTTGAAGCGCCAAGTCCCTTTTACTGTCCTGAACTGTGAGATCACAATTTCATTCAGAATGAGGCCAGTTTAAGATCACAATAATTTGGCAGATGTAACGCTGCTGCAGCTCTACTAAACTAAAGACAAAACACCATGCATCTCCTAATGCAGCAGACAAATCTCCTTATGTCGGTGATGTACCTGCAGACTGTGTTGGTCAGTTCATTAGCTAAGCTAGCCGCCGTCTCCATCATGGCTGATACATAGATGCATAAAAAGCTGACTTAGCTAATGATTTAAGCCACACAGCCAACAACCATCCAACACGTTGTTACGGGTCGAGTTGCGGTCCCCAATCCGGCCCGCGGACGTTCTCGCACTGACCCACTGGCTGGCCTTCTCATTTACCTGCCTTTGCTCCTGCATGGCTCCCGTCTCCTGCTCTAGGGCATGCAAGTGTCGGCTCTCTAAGATTTAAAGGGAACCTGTCACATAGGTTATGCCCCCCTTGCTGAGGACAGCACAAGCTAGTGACAGACATGCTGTTTCCAGCACGCTAGTTCCTTATTCTTTTAGGTGCTGGAGTTTTAGAGCAACTTACCCCTCATTCTTACTTCGTGAGCAGGTGTTAGCCCGCCCAACCAAAGGCTTAGCAAACTCATTGACAGTTATTCACATGTTTACTAACTATTCCAAAGTAATAGGGTTTATAATTGAAGGTGGCAGGTGCTAAACTTGATGGGCGGGGTTTGAAAAAAAACTGACTCTTTGAATGACTCTTTTCTGGCTGAAAACTGCAGATTTGAGCATTAAATACTCTAAAACTACAGCATTTTACAGAACAAGGGACACAGCGCTGAAAACAGCAGGTCTAACACTAGCTTGTTCTGCCCTCAGCAAGGGGGCATAAACTATGTGACAGATTCTCTTTAAAGGGCCAGTGCACCAGTGATTGGATAATCACTATATCTTGTGGCCAGCCCTTTCATGCTCTGCCAAATATTGGTGTTGCTAGGTGCCGTTTAGTGAGAGTTGTGTTGCTAGTTATGCCATGTACCAGACCTTCTTGCTAGGATTTCCTGACCTAATTGCCTGTCACTTGCCTAGACCTTTCTGCCTGTCCATGACTGTCTCTGCATTCTTATTTTGTACCATGCTGTACCCCGCCAAGAATGTCGCGTCAAGTGTAGCGACCTGGAAGTCTCCCATCACAAAATATCAACTGGCCTTGTGTCGGGCTCTGATGAAGAACGGGAAATTCCTTAGACCCTGTTTCGTGACGTGGCTTATACCACTGCTTGCGGTGGTACAATGGACTCACTACTTCTGTAACACACGTCATGGGAGCAGTGAAAAGAAATGTTGTGACATTGACATAGTATTGAAAATAAGTGTGATCATAAATTTTATGAACTTAGCCACAACTAAATAACTTTTTGCTTCAGATATGCATTATAGGAAAACATTGTTGCACTCCACTCTTGTTAGAAGACCATACTTACTTCTACAGAGACAGATCAAAAATCCGTTCCCGTTGGAGTAAAAAAAAAAAAGCCCCAGTGCTGCATGGGAAAAATGCACAAGTGCAGAATACAGGTGAGCAATCGCTCTCACTACCTACTAAAGCTACACATAAATGAAAAACTAGTTCACAATTGGATGCAATAGAGTTGCAGTACCATACAGGGGAGGTTATACAAGTGCAAAAAAATACTACGAAACAAACCACTCACACACCTACTATTCATTAAGGGGGTAAATAATAGTATTGCAAATGCACAGAAATATGGCTTTTATAGGATGCCACTCACATGGTTACGTGTGGTACACCATGCTGGCTTACAGCCTATATTTGATACCAATTCTATTAGATTAGGTGATCTGTCCAACATACTCAAAGTGCCCAAAACAAAATGATGATACCCATGCTTCCCAGTATAGTCTCAGCTAATAAGAATGGAGACTAAGGGGGACATGTATGAAAACTGTCTAGGGCTAAGACTTTTCTTGTTGCCTATAGCAACCAATCAGGGCTCCTTTTTAATTTTGTCAGAACACTATATGAATGAAAGGGGGAAGCTTTGATGCTCTATGGGCAACAAGAAGTCCTAGATATAGAAAAGTTTTCATAATGAGGCCCCAAATCTACAAAGTTGACATGCATTTATTAACCAATTTTAAAGGGGTTGTTTCACTACGAAGATTATAGATTGAAAATGTGGGGGACCAAAAAATTCTAAGGCTGTACGTCCTTGGTTACCTATTGGCAAAAAGTGCTACGCTTTTAGGAACGGGACTGGCTTTACATGTGCTTAGGCATCGGTGGTGTTTGTTTATGGTAAGGGTAAGCATTATGTTCCTGCCCAGGTCGTGCACATGCAAAGGAAAGGCCAGTGAATTGGAGGGGCAGGGATGTGGTATTGCAGGCATGGAGGAGAAGCAGTGTGAGGCTTGAGGGGGGTTGTGTGTATTGGCTAGCGACATTGCGGGACAAAGAGGCAGTGAAGAGTGGTGCGGGAGGGTGTATTGGCAGCCACAGGAATGTGTGTATTGGGCAGCCACAGGGATGGGGAGAGGGCAGTGGAAAAGAGGATACAATACACACAACCCCCCTGCATGTCATCTCACTGCTTCTCACTCCTTGCCTGACCAATACAACACATCCCTGCCCTCCTCTTAAATGCCTTTCCTTTGCATGGGCACGACCTGGGCAGGACAGAATGCTTCCCTGACCAGTAAACAAACATGTTGCTAAGCACATGTAAACCAGGCCCGTTCTCTAAAAACCATAGCACTTTGCCAATCTAGTACCAATGGACGTACATCCTTAGATTTTTGGTCCCCACATTTTCAACTATGATCTTCGTAGTGAGACAACCCCTTTAATGACCAAGCCTGAAAAGGCCTTAAAAAGGTGTTGCCACAAAGCTAAATCACTTTCTAATGTTGGCTCGTAACTCACTACAAGCCCACCTCAGTGAACGAGGAGATGGCTGCGCTTTTTTCTATGGCAGTTCTAAACATAAATGAGAAAGTGTGCTTGACTATACTTGAAACTCCCATAGACATGAATGGTCTGAATTTCTCTGAGGGCAACTCATAGCGAGGCAGTTTTAGAAATGGATTTAACTTTAATTACCAACTAAATTGTCCAGTTTTACCCATATAAATTACTATGTAATTAATAATACATTTTTAGTGTCATGAAAATAAAAAGGGTTTTCTGCATTTTTGTAAGTAATCTGTTAAATTCATTCTACAGGTTACTACTTTTATATGGATACCTACCCTATTTCCCCGAAAATAAGAAAGTGTCTTATATTAATTTGTTCCCTAAAGAAACTCTAGAGCCACATGTGTTGAACCTGTTTAGGTCTAAAACCCAATGTTTTCCATAGATTACTATGGACAGAAGAGTGTTTTAGACCTAAACAGGTTCATACACGTGGCCCTAGGTCTTATTTTCAGGGGATGTCTTATTCTTCCATGAACAAGAATTTACATTTATTGTTGAAACAAAAAAAAAAATCAATAATTTATTAATATATGTAATAGTTAATCACAAACATTCAGCATAACCAGCACAACTTTGCATTCCATCATGAATTTCTTCTTCACTCTTCTTCCATGCTACAAACAATCTATGGTACATTTTACCAATCCTGGGGTTGTTGAAACAAAAAAAAAAGCAACATTTATTTACAGACAGTCAATATCATCATCTTCTGGGATATCATTCATAACTCTCCCAAACCCTGAATTTACATGGGTGAATTTCTGTGACTCCCATTTTATTTAGATCATTGGCCCCTATATATCATCTATCAACTGCACTTTCCTTCAATGAGCACCTCCTTGTCCAGATAAGTTTACCTGTGGATCTAAAATGATCTGCTAATGTATATGGTGTGGGGGTCGCTGACAAGAGGACTATTACCTTCAGAGAAACCTCATGAAGAACAGGAGACTAAAAAAAAATTTAAAAACAAAAACTTCCTTAAATCTGCTTCATTAGGAAAATCTAAAGCATTTCCCTGTATTTCCATTTTTTAAAGGCACTGGCCTTACAGACAGCTCTGAAGTCAGTACCTGAACAGCTTGATGGATCAGTGGTAAAGTTGTAGTGTTTCTGAGCTGTGAGTGTCCACTGTGCAGAGGGAGCATGTAATCTACATATGTGCACACAGCAGCAGCTGTATCATGGATGCTATTTGTGCTATGGAGGAGGGAGGGCTGAGCAACTGTTAGCCTCAGTCACACCCTATCTCATGCACTGCAGTGTAGTAGTGAGAGACTCAGAACCCCTGTACAAGAGCTCCCCACTGCACAGATGGCATCTTCCAAAGCCTTGGATTTCATGACTTACAAAGCTGAAAGTAATTACGAAGGTAAAACCCTCTGATTTGATAATGACATGTCTTAGGAAAAAAGTCTTAGGATTTTTCATCCTACTATCAATGTTTGTGTGGAGGGGAGAGGTGCTCTTGTAGCAATGACTGCCGCCTAGGTCTTATTTTCAGGAGGCCTGAAAATTTCTAAGCTTGAAAGGAAAAATGATAGTTATTTTCGAGGATTGTCTTATTTTCAGGGAAACCACAAACAGTATGTATTTGTACATACATTTTTATATTAAACATATAATTAATTGTATTGTATTATTTATCGATTTTTTAAAGTTTCATTTTTATAACTATAATATGTATATCATAACTCCTGATGCTAATTGATTACCATTTGGTAATGGAACGGAACGTTTTTTTTTCAAGCGTTCTCGGTCTTCGAAAACCGTCTGCAAACCGGCTGAAGAACTTTTCACGGATCCTTATGGAAAATTTTCCACCCGTTGGTTTTTCTGGCTGCCGGTAGGTCTGAAAAACATAGAATATGTTTCATTTCTTCCGGGCCAGTTTTTCGGACAGAATATGAATATGTCTATGTGATAAGGGGAGGGCTTTTCTCTGCAAAACCACGGCCCGGGGAAAAACAGTAAAAAATACTGGTTGGATAATAAACCAACCAGAATTGTCCTGTGCCGTGTAAAAAAGGGCCCCCCTCTTTGATGTGACTTTGACACAGGCTGCGTTGGGCAACACACAGTGAGGCACATTTATTAATGCAATTGCACCAGAATTTTTCTGCACCAAAAATAACGGTGGTGTGTGATACTTTACACTTACATTTATATAAGGTCTGAACCAATTTATAGACATTTCTGAACCTCATCCAATAATGGGAAAGACTTTGTAAAAAATGGGCATGGCTTTGATGCAAACGCACCCAAAGCAGAAAGTAAGTCAAGCCTAATAATCTATTGTAGCTCCACAGAGCTAACTATAAAGGGTTTCACCAGGCTTGATTGGGTCAAGAAGATCTTTCAAAGGTATTATTTGTGTTTTCTTTGGCTATGTTTACAACAGCAATGATAAAATGGTGTTCAAAATCCGATAGCCATTTTAAACATTGCTGGATTGCGTTTTTTGGCGACCTATTTGTGCTAAAAAAATCGCAAGTGAGTCGAGTATTCCAGGGATTTCCCTGGTCAGTCACCATACATTCAATGTACAGGAATCCGTCAGCAATCCTGCGGGAAGATCCACACGTGTTTTAAAAATAATTCGACAGTATCTGAGCGGATTTTAAAACTGACTGGGAAAAATTCTGTGTGTATAGACTACATTGAGTCTACACAGCACTGTGTAACGTCCGATTTTCGTGGACTTAAATAACTGAAATTAGCTGAAAAATATCACAACAAGAATACTGGCTGGGGTGTGTTAGACCATAGCCTTTGTTTTTGCATAAACTTCATCTTTTCCTATTTTTTTTATGCAGGTAACATTTGTTCACTGTCGCAAGGTCATGGTCTTACTTTTATCCTTATGCTACACTGTAAGAGATATATCTTATATACTATTATATATACTAATATAGATATATATATAGCACAAGTTATTTGCTAGATCTATTGTAAATTAAACAAATTAAATCCGGACAGATGTTCTGTCTTTCTATCATTACATAATAGTCAAACATCCCTTTTTTTTTTTCTTAAATGTGGTAGGATTTAAGCTGATCTGCTTTTAGAATAGCTAAACTTCATGGGGAACTGGGCATAAATTTGCTGCCAATTGAAATGTTTTATATCAGTCTACTTTACAATTTTTATGCTTATTTATAGTGGAGCAAAAATAATAATTTGAACCCTGCCCCTCCGTTCCTCTGGAGTATTATAAGGCTCTGGCATATGTGTGGCCAATTGCCTTATATTCTAGTACTGTGATCAGATCAGTTGCTTGTAGTCAATAAATTTTTTCTGTCCTGGAAACATTTCTCACTACACTGACTTTGTTGTGAGTTATATTCACATCAGGTTATTCTGGGATGCACAAACATGCAGTGTAAAGTATGGGGGATGGACAAAACCAGGACCTTGAAGTCACTGTTGAGACAAGGTGATTTCATATGATTGTAAAGACTTCACTTTGCAGCTTTTAAGAAGCAATGAGAGGTGCATGGGATTTCAGCTGTGTCGTTTCTGGTATAGTCACATGAGCTGCAGGGTCCACTACCCCCCAACCACAGACGACTACTTTCTCCTATACACAGTAATGAATGAATATATAAGGTCGTAAATGAAGAATATGCCAAACCAATATGCAAAAAAAATGGAAAATATCAGGTAACGCTTAAGGTAAGACTGTAGTTATCATGGAGTAGTTATGACTAAATATGTGTTTCTAACAGAATAGTTTTACTTAATATAGGGGACTTGGAGGCAGATTTATCAGGCAGGTTGCGCCAGAATACGGCTTAATTTGCGCAAAACCAGCCACATTTACTAGGTGTTTTAGACAGTTCAGAAGGGCTTCCGCACCTCGTCAGCGTTGCATGTCATTCTTTTCAAGATGGAGCGCGCTGTGCTTTTGAAAACACACGGCGGGGCAATCCCTCATGTGAAAGCAGCTCCGTGTTCATCATAGACAGCAGTGTTAATCTCATGCTAATGTTTAGAATCAGTTTTGGGGACCGACCAAAGCGCTTGTAACATGGAGTGTAAATTTCGTGTGAACAAGCCCTAAGTCAACTTAATTGTGGTTAAAGTGAGTTAGACTAGCAGTTCTAACCTGCCCAGATATTTATCAAACACTATGATATGTGGGGTGCTTGTAGACTGTATTGTCTTCTAAGTTTAAATGTCTAAAAGTAAGAACAACTTTGATAAATCTGCCCCCATTGTACTATGATGGTTCAATTAATCCATATGTCTCAGTCAGGGCAGTAACTAGATTCATAGGATAGGACCTAGCAAAATCCAGGATGGGGCCCATTACCCCCTCATTAGCCAATGACAATAGACTAAAAAACAGCAACATAAGTTTCAATAATTAAAGGTATAAACAATGCCCAAATGTATTAGGGGACCCACATAGAAAAGCGCCACTAACTACGTGGTACTACAAAAAGGAGCAATTGTTTTTGCACCTGGAGTGGGGTCCATCAACTTCTAGGGCTTCGTAGCAGTCGTATAGCTGCTATGGCTTAGTTACGACCATGTTATCAATATCAACCATAGATTTAATAGCCAAAAAAGGCATTCTAGCCTTGATAGTCTTTAAATATATAGTCTGTCGTGATCCGACAGCTCTCTTCAAGAGCGGAATGTAATAAGCCTTTCTACAATTTGGGATTAATTCTACAAGGATATGTGTCACTGGATAATATTCCTGAACCTGTCTCCACTGAACCATTACACTTTAAAGAACACTGAAGCTTTGAACTTTGCAAAACCACTCCATGCAATTTATGTGAAATGTTGTGCGTCATTGCATTGCAGTAAATGTAATCATTTTCTTTTGTGTTGTGATCTTGGAGATAGGGTTCTGCCAGTGTAGAGTTGTTTGCTATGCTCGAGGGGTATTAGAGGTTAAAGTGTGGCAGGTCTTCTCCTTATACATCTTACATCTGAATTAATCAAATCCTCATTGTGTTCCCAGGATTACTTGTTCTCATGGCTTGAAAGTCGATTATCTTCGTTGGTATGATCAACTTCTAAACCACATCTAAAGTCTCTAGAACATTGCTTTGTGTGGCTGATTACTGATAATAAATGCATTCAGGGAACCCAACTAATACTTTTGGTGTTGGAATAAACTAAACGGGACTAAATTATTGCAGCAAGGTTTTACCTGGGGATTGTAGGATTATACAAATGTTACATTGTTTCTTGAGGAAATTGTTGTAAACTACAATTTTTTTAATTTTATTCCGTGGTTGGATTTTCACTGTGGATTACAGCCCTGTCAATGTTATAACCTAGTCAATCCAGCAACGTTTGCATGAAAGTTTCTTGCAGCAGGGGAAACATGCCTATTCGGCAGGCTTCTAAGTTTGTTCGACAGTGTCATGTGTCAAATTGAATTTAAGCGCACATATGTTCTTGATGTTAACAATCTACATCATAAGGGCAGTAATAGGGTATGGAAAGGGGCTCCCTTGCTGAGGTTGCTCCATACAAGGCTCTTAGTTACAGTCAGCACATGCAATAGCAAATGGGGATAGTGCTGGATTCCCACCCATTTTAACTCCTTAGATTGCACACTAAAACAGACTGCAGCCATGTGTAGGGGTTATGGAAATGCTTTGCCTAACCCAAGCACCTGAGCGGGGACCCTTCAACAGCTTTTGAGGGCAAACCATAAAGGTGAATGTGTTTTTTTTTTTTTTTTTTAGGCCATTGGTAAAAATGGTTGCACCCTTTGCTTAGGGGAGATTCAAAGTTTACAGGTTAAAAAAAAAATAATAAAAAGGTAAACAACGCTATAGAAATAATAAAATAAATTGTGGGGTTTTTGGTATTTTACAACTCCCAAAACAAATTATGGAATAGAACGTGATCAAAATTTGCATGGTATCCAAAAGTGTACTGATAAAAACTATGCTTACAGCTTCTCAAACCAATCCTACCTAGACCATAGATGGAGTATTAGAAAAGTTATTTGTCACAGAAAATGGTTTTTTTCGTTCCAAAAATTATTTAAAAAAATACCACTTATAAGTAGGCAGGTATATAGAGTCTAGTACATGAAAGGCAGAAAGGGTTATAGGGACAGGTAAAGAAAGTTGGCAGGTATATAGGGACGTTATGAAAAAAGGACTTTATTTCAGAGGGCACAGTGGGAGGTCATAATCAATTTCAGGGGAGTGTGATATGTTGCAAGTTGGAAATGTCAATAACAAAGGCCAAAACTTAAGCTCAAATGGCTGGATAAAGACTGAAACCAGTATTAGGAGGCAAAAACAGGCCACTGGTTGCTACTTGGGAAGGAGAAACAAGTGCAGGTAATTGCTGAACAGTAGATCACAACCCTCACCAGGGGGTACTATTTAGATGATAAAAAACTGCACATTGAATCGATACCTGTTCACACCAGTATGCAGAAAAGCCATATGCAATTTTAATATCAGTGTGAGTGTTTGTTTTATCGGTATTTTTGCATTTGTGTAATCTCCCCATGTATTATACTGTGGCTTTTCTGCATATTGTTTTAAACAGTTATCAATTCAATGTTCAGTTTTTTTTTTATCAACTAATCAACTAATTGTTTCCTAGGGTGACCACATATAGCACTAGAAAAGCACAAATTAATAAAGACAACATTGCAGCGGAAAAGAATGAATGATTGCAGACAAGCTATTTGAGGTTTTTTTAGTTTTTGGGATTGCTAGTCAACCCTTTTAAGTATCACCAATTGTCCGTCAGCTATAATTTGCACAAATAGCTCATATTAAGCAGTGTAAAAATTTTAGATATAGTTTTCCTACATTTTATACAGGGATAAGAAACTAAAAAAAGTAATATAAAACTGATTTCGTGAGTACATTGTTTTATCTCTCATTTCCAAATTTTTTTTTCTATGATTTACATTTGATTTCCCGTTGACATCTCCTGCCATGTCTATGTTAGCAAAATTCGTGTGCCCTGTGAAATATAACACAATAGCAAAAACACTTCAGCTCAACCGATAATTGTGGCGACGGTCTGGGCGAGTCCTCTAAATTGCCTCAAACATTGCAACATAGCAATAGGCAAAGATAAAACCTGCCACGAGCATTGGAGGCAGGTTAAAAAGTATTTATTTTCTTAATCCATTAAAAAACACAGCAGGATATAATTATACAACGATCGGACAAACAGGCTATTGCATCAAGACTGCGCAGGTCGAACGCATTTCAGATCAAAAAAAAAAAAAAAAAAAAAGATCTTTACTCATAACAAAGGGCTACACCACTCTCCAGCAAGCTATTTAAGGGTTATGCCTTCAAAGTGGCGGAATACAACTCTCGAATAAACAAGAGGCGGTTTGCTGTATTTAACAATCAAAAATCCAATACACCTCTCTGTTCAAGAGGGAACGTTTGCAACCTCCCCCTCTCTTGGTTTTTGATTATTGATTCAGAAAAAAAAACTTTTAATTTGAAACATCTCCTTGGATTTTATAGAGCTTGTTCACCGACAATTTTGGATCATTTTTATGGATCCGGTTTTTGACGAGTGATTGATTTGCATCCGAAAGCGGCCCGGGAAAACGAATACTTTTTTTTTGGCCCCCAAAAATTGTAGCTTTTTGACTTGCGTTTTCCGAACCCCTTTTCCCGGGGATCCCTTTTTTTCAAGGGTGGGGAAATTTTTCTGTCTCTCTCTCTTTCAAGAAGCAAAAAGGCGCCGCTGAAAACTCCCCCGAGTAGGGAGCGCTTTTGGACGGGTTGCCAAAAGCGGACCCATTAACCCCCTAGGGGCTTTCACTTCAAAAACCCCCAAAAAAAAGAATTTGACATGTAAAAACTTAAAGCGGATGCGAAAAGCGCATTTGCAGGAAAACTCTCAAAAGCCCATCCCCCGATCCCCCATGAGAACAGCAATGCGCTTTTGCCCATTAAAATAAATTTTAAATCATTTGTTAATGACTAAACAATTTGGGTTTAATCCGTTTTGGGGAAACGGGTAAAAACGGACCCGAAAAACGGATCACAAAAATTTTTTGTGTAAACCAACCCCCATAGAATAAAATTTAAGATACTTTTGGAAACACCACGTATACGCGATTTAAAACCCCATAAAAAATACCCTCTCTTTCCCTATCTTTTAATTTTTAAATTTCCCCGGAGGGGGTTTTTTGTCTTTTATTTTTTTTTTTTATTTTGGGGAACCCCCTCTTTCCCAAATTTTTTTTAAAAAAGCAGAAAACCCCAAAAATAAATAAAAAACTAAAAAAAATTATTTTACTTTTTATTTAAAAGGAAAAACCAAACAGCAGAAAAATTCAGGGGTAGTGTTTCCCAAACGGGCCCTTGGCCCCCCCATTGAAAAAAAAGCTACAAAATGCCCCCTTGGTCGGTAAAAATTTGGCTTCACTGGGGAAATTAAAAAATGATCCCTATTTTTTAAATAAAAACCCCAAAAAAAAGTTTTGGTCCCTTGTTAAAGCCCCAAAAGCCCCCTTTTTAACGTCCTAACTGGGGAGACACAATTTCATTCAGAATGAGGCCAGTTTTAATCACAAAAATTTGGGGGCAATGTAACCTGCGGCAGCTCTACTAAACTAAAGAAAAAAACACCATGCATCCCTAAGCAGCAGAAAAAATCTCCTTTATGTGGGTTTGATTTACCGGGCAACTGGGGTTTTGGCCCAGTTCATTAGCAAACAAACCGCCTATCCACCCCATGGCTGATACATAGACCTTTAAAAACGGAACTTAGCTAATGATTTAAACCCCACACAGCCAACAACCCCCCCAAACACTTTTTTAAAGGGTCGATTTTGCGGTCCCCAACCCGGCCCCCCGGACGTTTCTCGCACTCCCCCCCGGGCTGGCCTTCCCCAAAACCCTGCCTTTGCCCTGCAGGGGCCCCCCTCTCCGCTCAAGGCCCAATGAAAGTGCCCCTTTTCAAAGATTTAAAGGGAACCGGGTCAAAAGGGGTTTAAACCCCCCCCTTGCTTGGGGCGGAAACAAGCTAGTGACAGAAAAATGCAATTTGTTTCCACCCGCTGTTTTCCCCTTATTTTTTTAAGGAAAGCTGGAGTTTTAAAAGCATTTTACCCCTCAAATTTTTAATTCGGGAAAGGTTTTTTAAGCCCCCCCACCAAAGAGAAAGCAAAACCCCCATCTGACATTTTATCACACTTTCCTACTATTCAAAGTAATAGGTTTATCAATTGAAATTTGGGCAGGGCAAAAACCCCAAAAATTTGGGGGGGGGTTTTGAAAAAAAATGACCTTTGAATGACCCCCTTTTTCTGGCTAAAAACTGCAAAATTTAAACATTAAATTTAACTTCACCAAAACCCTCAAAACTTTTACAGAAAAAGGGGAAACACAGCCTGAAAACAGCGGGTCAAAAACAAGCTTGTTCTGCCCCCCAGAAAGGGGGGCAAAAACCCTTATTGAAAAGTTTTCCCCTTTTTAAAAGGGGCCAGTGCACCAGGGGTTTGGGATAATAAACTATATTTTTGGCCACCCTTTAAATGCTCTGCCAAATATTGGTGTTGCTGGGTTTCCCTTTTTTAGTGAAGAGTGTTTTTCAATTTATGCCATGAAACCAACCTTTTTGCAAAGGTTTTCCCGGACCTAATTGCCTGCCCATTTGCCTAGACCCTTTCCCCGTCCATGACTGCCCTCTGCTTTCTTATTTTTTTAACCACCAGTACCCCCCAAAAATTTTGCCCCCGCTTTCAAGTTAGCACCGGGGGAAGTCTCCCATCACAAAATATCAAGGGCCTTTTTTTCGGGCCTGAAAAGAAGGGGAAATTCCTTAGACCCGTTTCGTGCCCGGGTTTTATCCCAAACTGCTTGCGGTGGTAAAAGGGGATTTCACAAATTTTCCTTTAACACACGTAAAGGGGGGCAGTGAAAAGAAAATTTTTGGGTGCCCATTGACAAAAAAAATTTTTTTGGGAAAAAAAAATTTGATCATAAATTTTTATGAAACAAAAGCCACAACTAAAAATTTTTTTGCTTCAGATATCTTTATGGGGAAAAACTTTGTTGCACTCACACTCTTTTTTAGAAACCATACATTACTTTCAAACAGAGACAAAATCAAAAACCGTTCCCATTTGGGAAAGTAAAAAAAAAAAAGCCCCATGCTGAAAGGGGAAAAAAAATGCACAAGTGAAAGAATAGGGGTAAAGCAATCCTCCACTACCAACAAAACTCAAAATAAATAAAAAAAACTATTTTCCACAATTGGATGCAATGGGATTTAAAAAAACCCCATCCCAAGGGATTTTTTATAAAAGTGAAAAAAAAATACTACGAAAAAAAAACCCCCTCAAAACACCTACAAATTCATTAAGGGGTAAAAAATAAATTGCAAATGCCAAAAATTTAGGTTTTTTTATGGGAGGCCCCCTAAACAGGGTTTACTTTGTGGGAACACCCATCCCCCTGGTTTACAGCCTATATTTGATACCAATTCTATTAGTTTTGGGTTTTGATCGTCCAAAAACCCAAAAGTGCCCAAAAAAAAAAATGGATCCCCAAAGCTTCCCGAAATTCCCAGCAAAAAGAAGGGAGAAACAAAGGGGGACTTTTAAAATGAAAATTTGTCTAGGGCTAAGACTTTTTTTTGTTCCCCCATACAACCAATCAAAAAGCTCCTTTTTAAAATTTTTTGTCAAACACAATTTGAAATGAAAGGGACTCTAAAATTTCCTTTTATGGCAAAAAAGAAAGGGTCCTAAAACTGGGAAAAGTTTTTCATACATGAGGCCCAAATTTTCAAAGTTAATGCATTTTTTTAAACCCTTTTTAAAAGGGGTTGTCCCCACAAGGGAAGATTTATATTTTGAAAATTTGGGGCCCAAAAATCAAAGGATGAAACTTCCTTTTGGTTAAACTTTTTGGCCCCAAAGTTTTACGCTTTTTAGAAAAACGGGCCCCCCGGTTTACATTTGCTTAGCAAGGGTGTTTTTTACTGGTCAGGGAAGAAACCCTGTCCTCCCCGGGGCCCGGCACATCCCCCAAAGGAAAGGCAGTAAAAGAGGAGGGGAAAGGGATGTGTGTTTTGGCAGGCAGGGAGGAAAAAGCAGTGAGAGGACTTGCGGGGGGGTTTTTTGGTGTATTGGCAGCGCCCATCGGGGAACAAGGGGCAGGAAGAGTGGGGGGGGGTTGTTTTGGGCCAGCCACGGGAATGTTGGGGTATTGGCGGGCCACGGGGAAAGGAGAAAAGCAGGAAAAAGGATCCAATACACCCCCAACCCCCCTGCATGCCCCTCTCCCCGCTTCTCCCCCTTTCCCTCCCAATTACCCCACATCCCTGCCCCCCCCCCCCCCCCCCCCTTCAACTGCCTTTCCTTTTGCAATTTTGAAACAAACCGGGGCAGGACAAAAAGCTTCCCTGACCAGTAAACAAAACTTTTTCCCTTAAGCACTTTTTAAACCCACCCGTTTCTCAAAACCAAAGCACTTTGCCAAAGAAAACCAAGGACGTACTTTCCTTAGTTTTTTTTGGTCCCCACTTTTTTCAACTATACCCCTTCGTATTGAGACAACCCCTTTAAGGGCCCCAAAAGCCTAAAAAAGGCCTTAAAAAAGGGGGTTTGCCACAAAGCAAAATCACTTTCAAATGTTGGCTCGTAACCCCACTACAACCCACCTCAGTGAACGAGGAAATGGCTGCCCTTTTTTCTAGGGGCATTTTTCTAAAAAAAAATTTGAAAAAATTTTTCTTGACTATCCCTTAAAAATTTCCTTTGACATAAATTTGGCCTAAATTTTTCTCTGGGGGCCAACTCATAGCGAGGCAGTTTTAGAAATGGATTTAACTTTAATTACCAACTAAATTGTCCAGTTTTACCCATATAAATTACTATGTAATTAATAATACATTTTTAGTGTCATAAAAAAAAAAGGGGGTTTTTTCTGTTTTTTTTTAAAAAAATTAAAAAATCTTTTTAAATTAAATTTACGGGTTTACTACTTTTAATTATACCTACCCTATTTCCCCAAAAAATAAAAATTTGCCCAAAAAATTAAATTTTGTTCCTAAAAAACACTCTAAGGGGCCCCATGTAAAAAACCCCCCTTTTTGGGTTCTAAAACCCAATGTTTTTCCAAAATTTAAACTATGGACAGAAGAGTTTTTTAGCCCTAAACATTTCCATACACTGGCCCTAGGTCTTATTTTCAGGGGATGTCTTATTCTTCCATGAACAAGAATTTACATTTATTGTTGAACAAAAAAAAATCATAATTTATTAATATACTGTAGTCATCACAAACATCAGCATAACCAGCCCAACTTTGCATTCCATCAAGAATTTCTTTTCACTCTTCTTCCATGTACAACAATCTATGGTACATTTACCAATCCTGGGGTTTTTGAACAAAAAGCAACATTTATTTACAGACAGTCATATCATCATCTTCTGGGATATCATCATAACTCTCCAAACCCTGAATTTCATGGTGAATTTCTTGTGACTCCATTTATTTTAGAATCATTGGCCCCAATATCTCAGTCTAACAACTGCACTTTCCTTCAATGAGCACCTCTTGTCCAGATAAGTCTTACCTGTGGATCTAAATGATCTGCTAATGTATGGTGTGGGGGTAGCTGAAAGAGGACCTATTACCTTCTGAGAAACCTCATGAAGTAACAGGAGACTAAAATACAAACACTTCCTTAAATCTGCTTCATTAGGAAAATCAAAGCATTTCCCCTGTATTTCCATTTTTAAAAGGCACTGGCCCTTAAAGACAGCTCTGAAGTCAGTACCTGACAGCTTGATGGATCAGTGTTCACAGTTGTAGGTTTCTGAGCTGTGAGAGTCCACTGTGCAGAGGGAGCATGTAAATCTACATCATGTGCACACCAGCAGCAGTGTAACATGGATGCTTTTGTGCTATGGAGGAGGAGGCTGAAGCAACAGGTAGCCTCAGTCACACTATCTCACTGCCTGCAGTGTATGTAGTGAGAGACTCAGAACCCCTGTATAAGCATTTCCCCCTGCACAGATGGTATCTTCAACAGCCTTGGATCTTCTGACTTACAAAATGAAAGTAATATGGAAGTAAACCCTCTGATTTGCTAATGACATGTATTAGGGAAAAGTCTTAGAATTTCATCTACTATCATTGTTTGTGTGTATGTATGGATGTGGTAGGTGCTCTTGTAGCAATGACTGCCACTAGGTCTTATTTTCAGGGGAGGCCTGAAAATTTCTAAGCTTGAAAGAAATCGCACTAGGTCTTATTTTCGAGGATGTCTTATTTTCAGGGAAACACAACAGTATGTATTTGTACCATACATTTTTATATTAAACATTATTAATTTATTGTATTTATTTATGATTTTTAAAGTTTATTTTATAACTATAATATGTATATCATACTCCTGCATGCTAATAGATTACCATTTGGTAATGGAACGGAACGTTTTTTCAGCCGGTTCTCGGTTTCGAAAACTGTCTGTAAACCGGCTGAAAAACTTTTACACGGACCTTAATGGAAAATTTTCCACCCGTTGGTTTTTCTGGCTGCCGGTGGTCTGAAAAACATAGAAAATGTTCATTCTTCCGGCCAGTTTTCGGACAGAATATGAATATGTCTATGTGAAAGGGGAGGGCTTTTCTCTGCAAACCACGGCCCGAAAACAGTACAAATACTGGTTGGATAAACCAACCAGCATTTGTCCTGTGCCGTGTAAAAGGCCTCTTTGTGTGACTATGACACAGGCTGCTGTTAGGGCAACACACAGTGAGGCACATTTATTAATGCAATTGCACCAGAATTTTTCTGCACCAAAAATAACGGTGTGTATACTTTACACTACATTTATTATATGTCTTGAACAATTTATAGACATTTCTGCACCTCATCCAACTAATGGGGAAAGACTTTGTAAAAAAATGGGCATGGCTTTGCATGCAACACCACAAAGCAGAAAGTAAGTCAACCAATAATCTATTGTAGCTCCCCAGAGCTAACTATAAAGGGTTTCCCCAGGCTCTGATTGGGTCAAGAAGATCTTTCAAAGGTAGTATTCTGCTGTTTTCTTTGGCTATGTTTACACAGCAATGATAAAATGGTGTTCAAAATCCGATAGCATTTTAACATTGCTGGATTGCGATTTTTGGCGCATATTTGTGCTAAAAAATCGCAGTCGGTATTCAGATTTCCCGTCAGTCCCATACATTCAATGTACAGGAATCCGTCAGCAATCCTGCGGAAGATCCACCATGTTTTAAAATCCGACAGAATCTGGCGGATTTTAAAACTGACTGGAAAAAATCTGTGCTGTATAGACTACATTGCAGTCTACACAGCACTGTGTAACGTCCGATTTTCGTTGGACTCTAAATACTGAATTAGCTGAATATCCAACAAGAATACTGTGCTGTGTAGACATAGCCTTTGTTTTTGCATAAACTTCATCATTTCATATTTTTTTATGCAGGTAACATTGTGCAATGTAGCAATGGTCATGGTCTTACTTTTATCCTTATGCTACACTGTAAATATATATATATATATATATATATATATATATAGCACCAGTTATTTGCTGATCTAATGAAATTAAACAAATTTAATCCGAGACAGATGATCTGTCTTTCTATCAGTTACAAATAGTCCACATCCATTTATATGTGGATAGGATTAAGCTGATCTGCTTAGAATAGCTAAACTTCATGGGGACTGGGCATAAATTTGCTGCCAATTGAATGTTTTTATCAGTCTACTTTACAATTTTATGCATCTTTATAGTGGAGCAAATAATTATTTGAACCCTGCCCCCTCCCGTCTCCTGAGTATTATAAGGCTCAGCATATGTGTGGCAATTGCCTTATTTTCTAGTCTGTGATCAGATCAGTTGCTTGTAGTCATAAATTTTTTCTGTACCTGGAAACATTTCTCCATACACTGACTTTGTTGTGAGTTTATACACATCAGGTTATCTGGATGCACAAACATGCAGTGTAAAGTATGGGGGATGGACAAACCAGGACCTTGAGTCACTGATGAGACAAGGTGATTTCATATGATGTAAGACTTCCTTTGCAGCTTTTATGAAGCAATGAGAGGTGCATGGATTTCAGCTGTGTCAGTGTCTGGTTTAGTCATGAGCTGCAGGGTCCACTACCCCCCACCACAGACCGACTACTTTCTCCTATACACAGTAATGAATATATAAGGTCCGTAAATGAAGAATATGCCAAACCAATATGCAAAAAAATGGAAATATCAGGTAACGCTTTAAGGTAAGACTGTAGTTATCATGGAGTAGTCATATGACTAAATAAGTGTTTCAAACAGAATAGTTTACTAAATAGGATACATTGGGGCAGATTTATCAAGGCAGTTGCGCCAGAATTCCGGCTTAATTTGCGCCAAAAACCAGCCACATTTACTAGGTGTTTTAGACAGTTTCAGAAGCTTCCGCACCTCGTCCGCGTTGCATGTCAATTCTTTTCAAGATGGAGCGCAGCTGTGCTTTTGAAACACACGGCGGCAATCCCTCATGTGAAAGCAGCTCCGTGTTCATCATAGACAGCAGTGATAATCTCACTGCTAATTGTTTAGATCCGTCTTGGGGACCGACAAAGCGCTTGTAACATGGAGTGTAAATTCCGTGTGAACAAGCCCTAAGTCAACTTAATTGTGGTACAGAGTTAGACTAGACAGTTCTAACCTGCACCAGATTTATCAACACTATGATAAATGTGGTACATTGTAAGACTGTCTGGTCTAAGTTTAAACTGTCTAAAAGTAAGACACTTTTGATAAATCTGCCCCATTGTACTATGATGGTTCAATAATCCATATTTCTCAGTCAGGGCTGTAACTAGAATTCATAGGACCCATAGCAAAATCAGATGGGGCCCCATTACCCCCATTAGCCAATGACAATAGACTAAAACAGCAACATAAGTTTCAATAATTAAAGGTATAAACAATGCCCAAATGTATTAGGGACCCACATAGAAAGCCACTAACTACTTGGTCCCTACAAAAAGGAGCAATGTTTTTGCACCTGAGTGGGGCTCCTTCAACTTCTGGGCTTCGTAGCAGTCGCTATAGCTGCTATGGCTTTAGTTACGACCATGTTCTCAATATCAACCATAAGATTTAATAGCCAAAAAAGGCATTCCTAGCTTGATAGTCTTTAAATATATAGTCTGTCGTGATCCGCAGCTCTCTTCAAGCAGGGAATGTAATAAGCCTTTCTAAATTTGGATTAATTCTACAGGATATGTGTCCTGGATAATATTCCTGAACCTGTCTCCACTGAACATTACACATAAAGAACACTGAAGCTTTGAATTTGCAAACCACTCCATGCAATTTATGAGAAATGTTGTGCTTCATTGAATTGCAGTAATGTAATCATTTCTTTTGTGTTGTGATCTTGGAGATAGGGTCATGCCAGTGTAGAGTTGTTTGCTATGCTGAGGGGTATTAGAGGTAAAGTGTGGCAGGTCTTCTCCTTTTACATATACATAGCACTTAATCAAATCCTCATTTGTTCCCAGGATTACTTGTTCTCATGGCTTGAAAGTCAGATTATCTTGATGGAAGATCAACATCTAAACCCATCTAAGTCTAGACATTGCTTTGTAGTGGCTATTACTGATAATAAATGCATTTCAGGGAACCCAACCTATTACTTTTGGTGATGGATAAAACTAAACGGGACTAAATTATTGCAGGTTTTACCTGGGGATTGTAAGGATTTTACAAATGTTACAATTTTTCTTTGAGGAAATTGAGTAAACTACAATTTTTCTAATTTTATTCCGTGGTGGATTTTCACTGTGGATTACAGCCCTGTCAATGTAAAACCATAGTCAATCCCAGCAACGTCTGCATGAAAGTTTCTGCAGCAGGTGAACCCTGCCTATTAGTTCTGTTGCTATTCAAATTGAATTTAAGCCCTTATCGATCTTTGAAGTACAATTACATCATAAGGGCAGTAATAGGGTATGGAAAGGGGCTCCCTTGCTGAGGTTGCTCCATACAAGGCTCTTAGTTACAGTCAGCACATGCCACTAGCAAATGGGATAGTGCTGATCCCACCATTTTAACTCCTTAGATTGCACACTAAAACACGACTGCAGCATGTGAAGGGTTAGGAAATGCTTTGCCTACCCAAGCACCTGAGCGGACCCTTCAACAGCCTTTTGAGGGCAACCATAAAGTGAATGTGGCCCTTGGTAAAAATGAGTTTGACACCTTTGCTCTAGGGAGATTCAAAGTACAGGTTAAAAAAAAATAATAAAAGGTAAAAACTCTATAGAAATAAAAAATAAAATTGTGGGTTTTTTGGTATTTTGCAACTCCAAAAAATTTGGAATAGAAAGTGATCAAAAAATTGCATGTATCCAAAAGTGTTACTGATAAAAACTATGCTACAGCTCTCCAAAACCAATCCTCACCTAGACCCATAGATGGAGTATTAAAAAGTTATTTGTCACAGAAAATGGTGCCACAACATATATTTAAAAAATACCACTTATATAAGGTAGGCAGGTATATAGAGCTAGTAATGAAAGGCAGACAGGTATATAGGGCCAGGTAAAGAAAGTAGGCAGGTATATAGGGACAGTTATGAAAGACTTTATTTCAGAGGGCACAGTGGAGTCATAATCAATTTCAGGGAGTGTGATATGTTGCAAGATTGGAAATGTCATAACAAAGGCCAAACTTACAGCTCAATGGCTGGACTAAAGACTGAACCCAGTAGGAGGCAACACAGGCCCCTGTGCTACTTGGGAAGGAGAAACAAGTGCAGGTAATTGCTGAACAGTAGCTCACACACCCCTCCACCAGGGGGACAATTAGATGATAAAAAACTGCACATTGAATCGAATCTGTTCACACCCAGTATGGCATGAGAAAAGGCCATTATGCCAATTTTAATATCAGTGTGAGTGTTTGTTTAGTTATCGGTATTTTTGCATTTGTGTAATCTCCCCATGTATTATACTGTGGCTTTTCTGCATATTGGTTTAAACAGGTATCAATTCAATGTTCAGTTTTTTTTTTATCAACTAATCAACTAATTGTTTCCTAGGGTGACCACATATAGCACTAGAAAAGCACAAATTAATAAAGACAACATTGCAGGGAAAAGAATGAAGATGCAGACAAGCTATTTGAGATTTTTTAGTTTTTGGGATTGCTAGACAACCCTTTTAAGTATCACCAAATTGTCCGTCAGTATAATTTGCAAACTAGCTCATATTAAGCAGTGTAAAAATTTTAGATATAGTTTCCTACATTTTATCCAGGGAAAGAACTAAAAAAAGTAATAAAAACTGATTTCGTGAGTACATTGTTTTATCTCTCATTCATTCCTATTATTTACATTTGCTTCCCGTTGACATCTCCTGCCATGTCTATGTTAGCAAATTCGTGTGCCCTGTGAAATATAACCACAATAGCAAAACACTTCAGCTCACCCGATAATTGTGGCACGGTCTGGGCGAGTCCTCTAATTGCCTCAAAATGCAACATAGCAATAGGCAAAAGATAAAACCAGCCACGAGCATTGGAGGCAGTTAAAAAGTATTTATTTTCTTAATCCATTAAAAACAAGCAGGATAAATATACCACACGGACAAAAGGTGCATCAAGACAGCGCAGTCGACGCATTTCAGATCAAAAGATCTTTACTCATAACAAAGGCTACACCCTCTCCAGCAAGCTATTTAAGGGTTATGCCTTCAAAGTGGCGGAATACAACTCACGATAAACAAGAGGGGTTTGCTGTATTTAACATCAAAATCCAATAACCCTCTCTATTCAAGAGGGAACGTTTGCAACCTCCCCCTCTCTTGGTTTTGATTATTGATTCAAGAAAAAAAAACTTTTACATTTGAAACATCACCTTGGTATTTATAGAGCTTGTTCACACGACATTTTGGATCATTTTTATGGATCCGTTTTTGACGAGTGAAAAGTGCATCCGGAAAGCGGACCGGAAAAACGCATACTTTATTTGGATCCGTATTGTATGCTTTTTGACTTGCGTTTTACGAATCCGCTTTCCGGATACGTTTTCAAGAGGATGGGGAAATTTCTGTCTCTCTCTCTTTCAAGATGCAAAGCGCCGCTGATACGTACCCGGAGTATGGAGCGCTTTTGGACAGGTGCCAAAAGCGGACTCCATTATCTCCTATGGGCTTTCACTTGCATAAACCGCAATAAGAATTGACATGTCAATTCTTAAAGCGGATGCGAAAAGCGCAGTGCAGGAGAACTCTCAAAAGCGCATCGCCGATCTCCCATGAGAACAGCAATGCGCTTTTGCCATTGAACTCAATGTTAATCACTGTTAATGACTGACAATTGTTAGATCCGTTTTGCGGATCTGTAAAACGGATCCGTAAAACGGATCACAAAAATGTTGTGTGAACAAGTCCATAGAATAAATGTTAAGATACATTGGAAACACCACGTATATCGCGATGTGAAACTCCATAAATATACTCTCTCATTCTATCTTTTAAACATCTTGTGGTGCAACCAACGTATCTAAGCTGACATAAAGTACACTCAACACAATATAAAACATTAGTAGATTCACAATTTAAAAATAGTTTGATAACAAATTCTTTACCATCGATTAAACCCTGTACTTTTTTTGTTTGAATTGCATACCTGCATCAAAAGCATCTAGATAAACCACAGCGGAAAAAAACCTCTGCACTGAGCCATGTTATCCGTTTTCCATTCATTTTGACTTGACTAGGTGAGAGAATTGAATGCAGAGTAGGTGCTCTCCTCCTAACAAATTTGCACCAATTCTCCAACAGGAATCTAAAAGTGTCCTCTTGAAACAGAACCGGTAAATATTTGTTAACAATGTTTCTAATGCTACTAAATTCTTGGCTATACGTCGTAACAAAAACTGGCCCGTGGAAACTCTTATTATTATTTTTCTTATGCCGTAATAAGCTATCTCTTTGTCTTCCTTTTGCTTTAGACATCTGTAAAGACCAAAAACGCTTCAACATGGCGCTTTCTTGATGCACCTTTTGTCCGTGTGGTATATTTATCCTGCTTGTTTTTAATGGTTTAAGAAAATAAATACTTTTTTACTGCTGTCTGCACCCCAAATGCTTGTGGCTGGTTTTATCTTTTGCCTATTCCCTGTAAAATAACATTTCTGGATCATCTCCTCCTATACAATCACTCTGTGTTGTGCTGTTCCTCTTTTATTCCATATAGAAACGTATTACTGAATCTTTCAGATTGGTGTTACCATTCCAGTTTACATGCCAGTGTCCCTGGACACACTGACCTTCAGCACTGATTTGACTATTGAAGACTGTGCAGGGACTCACCAAATCGGTGACCTAGCTGACAGACTGGTGATGAACTTCTAGGAGGAATAACAGGGGAACCACACAACCTAGAGATTTAAGGAAAGATGCTCCAGAATTGTCATTTGATGGGAACTTCTAATATTTACTACAATAAACATATTGAGAATGGCCACAAATCCTCTTTAACTACATTTATACTAATATTTTGCCAAAAAAAAGCACATCTATGAAAACTATTGCTTTTTAGGAAGAGCTAACAAGCTGTGGATTTTGGCCTGGTAGACTCATTCCATCCATGCTTTACATGGATAGCCATTGTTTTTATTGACTGCACTTACTTTATGGTGATAGTTGCTGATGAACTGTCAAGGCTAAAAAGGGGAACAAACTGGTAAGATTTAGAATGTTATGTCCCCGAATTGTCTTTATAGGGCACTCAATATTTCTAATAAACTATTGAGAATGGCCCAACCTCTAAGGTAATCTCAAATTCTGCAAAGAAAAAAGCACATTAGGAAAACTTGGTGCTATTGTTAAACAGCAGGAATCTGTAAGCAGGTGTCAGCTGTAATCAGCCGGCACTCTTCTGCTATGGAGTAAAGTGTGTTAGCCCATTCCATAGTTCCTTACCTGCATGATGACTTATCTATGTGTTACACGTCAGTAAGGGGTTAAAGTCTTATTTTGAAAAGAGAAAAAAAATATTGAAACATATTAAAAACAAATTTGGTAATGCTGAACTCAAATTGACACACAGAATAAATTAATACATCATTAATACTGCATGGTAAACTTAAAGGGGTTGTCTCTCTACATCGATTCATCTTACCTCAGTCCTGTTTTCTTGGTTTAATTTTTGAATTCAGGGGTGTGTTTCCTGGCTTCTACTGGCCTGCAGTGAAGAGCTGCTGAGGACACCAGGTCTGTAGCTATAGCGAACAGCACTGCCAGCCTCTCAGGCGAGATTAAACAGGTCTGTAGCTATAGCAATCTGAGATCTTGATGCAGCCCATACAAGAAGGAATATCTAGGAATAGGTAGGACACTGTTAATGGACACATATTGCAAAGTAACTTGCATCTATAACATAAAAAGCAATCTTTATAGTGGGATAACCCCTTTAATAAAAAACAAACCCAAATATTCCTGTCACAGTTGCAATATTTTCCATCCCGGTCTTCATTTTTGTATATACCATATGGTAAATACCCTGTTTCCCCGAAAATAAGACAGTGTCTTATATTAATTTTTGCTCCTAAAGACGAGCTAAGACTTATTTTTCCATTAACAAGAATTCCCATTTACAGTTGAGCAAATATCCACATTTATTAATGTACTGTAGTGATTTCATCACAAACATCAGCATAAGCAGCCAAACTCTGAATTGCATAAAACAAATGCACTATGTCTTATTTTCGGGGGATGTCTTATATTCAGGGAAACAGGTAGTACCATAAGAAAAACACAACTCATCCTGTAAAATCAACCCCTCATACAGCTATGTTGATAGAAACAAAGTTATTGCTCTTGGAAGGCGGGGAATAAAAAATGAAAGTACGATCATCAAAAATCACTTCATCTACATCGAGTTAAAGGAAAGACAAACTGGACAGTCCAGTTGCTCCCTATGTACATGTGCAAGATATTTAACAAAAAAATGAAATGATCATTTCAGACCAAGTCAGTAGCTACAGAACCTCATATTTTCAGGAACATGTTCCTGGCAGATAGTGTTATCAGCCTGTTTGTTCAATGAAGAGTATAAAATCTGGCCTTCTATCAAGAATGTCGCTGTTTGAAATAGCTTATTGCAAAAAGGAGTAGATAAAGGTTTCCCATAAAACCAGTGTCTGGCTAATATTGCTTGAGAAAGAAAAGTATGTGGAGCATGAGTTGTGGTATATTAAGGATTTCTTAGTTTTGTTTCTCTAGGCAACACTGCCGGGATTTCTGAATCACTTTCCAGTTTGATGGAGTAATACAAGAAATTACGTAGCTTCATCTCTGTCTATTTTAGCTATAGCTGCTACATAAAAGTGTCTCATCAACATTAACCATTTGGCGTATTTGTATTGTTGTTACTTAGTGATTTGACCCTTACATATCTGTGAAATCTCTCTCAACAGACAACTGAGTTGTTATGAGAGACAATGTTGCAACTGTCTATTGTAAGTTTAAACAACACTAGACACCGGTTTTGTGAACCATACAAAGAATATTTCCAAGAGTAAATGGGACACATAGCTATCCTCTATTTTGCTTCCAATACTGAGACTATCTGGGTAAGTCCACATATAGTAGACAAGGTAGAAAAGGAAACAAGTTCATCAAGTCCAACCTATAAACCTTCTGTGTTGATCCAGAGGAAGGCAAAAAAAAAACTATGCAGTCAATGCCAATATCCCCATACAAAAATTATTTCCTAACTTCAAAATAAATCCCTGGATCAACGTCCTATCTCTACTGTATCTAGTCCCCATAAACTGTAATATTATAGTTTTCAATAAAGACATCTAAACTCCTCTTGAACTTGTTCAATGAATCCACCCACTTAACCTGACTGTTAGAGTTTCACCACTCTTACAGTAAAGAATCCTTATCTGTGATGACGGAAAAACCTTCTTTCTTCAAGATGCAGAACATGTTCCCTTGTCATTGTAACAGGTCTAGGTGCAAAACGTTCCTGCAAAAGATCTG
The DNA here is from genome assembly GCA_025379985.1 of Phyllomedusa bahiana. Classification (NCBI taxonomy): domain Eukaryota; kingdom Metazoa; phylum Chordata; class Amphibia; order Anura; family Hylidae; genus Phyllomedusa; species Phyllomedusa bahiana. Next base: position 6,638 of record JAODAL010018061.1, on the reverse strand, counting down.
TATTCTATCAATTCGCATACTTGTACATGGTAATTAAATCACCCCAAAGTGATCTTTTTTCAAAGCTGAATAACTACAAGTTTGACAGCATGTCTTGGTACTGTGATCCAACAATTAATCAACTTGGTTGTCCTCCTTTGTACCCTCTGTAGCTAGCTATGGCCTTCTTATGAACTGGTGCCCAAATACTTTATACTATATTTCGTATGTGGCCTCACCAGTGATTTGTAGAAGCTAAACTACACTCACCGGCCACTTTATTAGGTACACCTGTCCAACTGCTCGTTAACACTTAATTTCTAATCAGCCAATCACATGGTGGCAACTCAGTGCATTTAGGCATGTAGACATGGTCAAGACAATCTCCTGCAGTTTAAACCGAGCATCAGTATGGGGAAGAAAAGTGATTTGAGTGCCTTTGAACGTGGCATGGTTGTTGGTGCCGGAAGGGCTGGTCTGAGTATTTCAGAAACTGCTGATCTCCTGGGATTTTCACGCACAACCATCTCTAGGGTTTACAGAGAATGGTCCGAAAAAGAAAAACATCCAGTGAGCGGCAGTCCTGTGGGCGGAAATGCCTTGTTGATGCCAGAGATCAAAGGAGAATGGGCAGACTGGTTCAAGCTGATAGAAAGGCAACAGTGACTCAAATAGCCACCCGTTACAACCAAGGTAGGCAGAAGAGCATCTCTGAATGCACAGTACGGCGAACTTTGAGGCAGATGGGCTACAGCAGCAGGAGACCACACCGGGTGCCACTCATTTCAGCTAAGAACAGGAAACTGAGGCTCCAATTTGCCCAAGCTCATCGAAATTGGACGTAGAAGATTGGAAAAACGTTGCTGGTCTGATGAGTCTCGATTTCTGCTGCGACATTCGGATGGTAGGGTCAGAATTTGGCGTCAACAACATGAAAGCATGGATCCATCCTGCCTTGTATCAACGGTTCAGGCTGGTGGTGGTGGTGTCATGGTGAGGGGAATATTTTCTTGGCACTCTTTGGGCCCCTTGGTACCAATTGAGCATCGTTGCAACACCTTGTTGAATCTATGCCACGAAGAATTGAGGCAGTTCTGAAGGCAAAAGGGGGTCCAACCCGTTACTAGCATGGTGTACCTAATAAAGTGGCCGGTGAGTGTATATTGTTATCATAAGCATCATGAGTATCTATTCATCCTTTAATTTTATTTGCTTTGGCAGCAGCTGCCTGGCCTTGGTCACTAAATTTCAGTCCACTAATGTCCCTAAGTTTTTTTCAGTTGTAGTTTTACCTAGTTTCATACTATTTTGTATAGAACTGCTTCTTTTGTTTCCTCAACCCAAATATATGCCCTAAGATTTTTCCAAATAAAAAATTAGTGGCCATTTCTCCAGCCAAATTTCAAGGTAGCATCCATGTATTATAGAACCTGCCTGATGGGTGATATTTAATAAATTTCATGTGTTGCAGAAACATGTGAGTGCTGACAATTTTTGTTGTGTATTTTCACTTTGGATTTCACATCTTCATTGTATAGTGGATAAATTCTTTGATGAATCTCCAGCAAAATCCACTGCAAAGTTTGCATGTCTTACATGGAGATTTTTCTATGGATTTGTGGCAAGATCAGTGACGGATATACTGTGTGAGAACTTATCCTTAAAGGGGTTGTCTCACTACAAGGATTGCTTTTTATGTTAAAGATCTTACAAAAAACAAATCACTTTGCAATATATGTCCATTAACAGTGTCCTATCTATTCCTAGATATCCCCTATTGTATGGGCTGCATCAGCTCCTCAGGTTGCTATAGCTGCGGACCTGTTCGATCTCTCCTGATAGGCTGCCAGCACTGGTTGCTATAGCTACAGACCTGATGTACTCAGCAGCTCGTCACTGGAGATCAGTAGTAGCCAGTAAACATGCCCCTGAATTCAAAAATGAAACTGAGAAAATAGGACTGAGGTAAGATGAACTGATGCAGTGAGACAACCCCTTTAAAGGGGTTGTCTCACTAACAAGATTAGCTTTCATCATGTAGGGAAGGATAGATCAAGACTACATTCTTCTTTTGATTTTAGCTTGGTCAGGACATAAGAAGATTCTCTGTTCTGTCCTGCTCTCTCTTCCTGATTAGACAGAGTACAGGGAGTGATATCACTCTCAGCTGACAACTTGAGAACAGATTTTGTTATCTCTGAAAAACAAAGGAGATTAATTACTTTTGACTGTTTACTTTAGCTCTGTAGCTCTCTGCACTAGAGATTACATCTCCTGCACTAATGTCAGTGCAATTAGAAGAGCTGTGAAAACAGAGCTGGTATGCTAATCACTGCTACAGAACCACCTACAGGCTAACCAGGAAGAGTCAGGAAGCCTGAAACTGAAGTTGCCTGTGGCTCTCTGAAACAGCATGATAACACAACTCCTTAAGAGTAGAAGTCTTTAGTTGATGCATGCCTCATTTTGTATGTTATTGTGCAATAAGATTGAATCCTAAAGGATCTGGGCTTATTCTTCTCTTTTTTTTTGCATCAACTTCTACATTTGGCTAAAAAAAAAATCACATAAAAATGCATTGTGTGGTCATGGCAGAAAACTCTGCTAACTCTTGCATTCCTTCCTTCAGGTTTCTATTGCTTTTTTAAAGAAAGGATAGTGGCATGGTGCCCTATTCTACTCAGTAAAATAGAAGAAAAATCTTTTGTACTAGAATAAATTAACAAATGTATACTAGAAGACAGAGACTGGGGGTTGTATAAGACATATTTGAAACAATATATATAAAGTGGTTTCTCAACATACAATATTAATCGATTCCAGGATGACCATTGCATAATGTATGTTGGAACAATAACTCTATGGAAAACTGGTAGCTGGTTGTAAAGCCTCAAAATGTTACTCAACATAATGTAAAACGAAGAGTAAAGAAAATTAGGCAGATAAAGCAAGTCCTTCCATATAACAGTCAGAAAGAGCTGCTGGAAGCTGGAAAACACTTTCTGCAATAAGCTTCCAAGGGTCATGTACTTTATACACAATGTACCAGAAAAAAAGAAAATAGAGCCCTCACCTGGTGCCCAAAGGAGCCACTCATGCTGGCACATATAAAGAACAGTACAGGCCATGTAGTAACGCAGTGTACTGTAGAGCGCTGCTACTAGACCCCCAATCCCTGCAGGTACTGTAATAATAAAGATGTTTCACAAGTAAACTGTTCATGAACAAAAAAATATATATATAGTGCAGATGAATATAATGCTCAAGCACATTCATGTTTTTGTTTGCATGTGTTCTTTAAATGCTCTTAAATTTATTTATTTTCCGTGTTACATGAATGTCCAACATTTCTTTAGTACAATATTAAGTTACCACTACTTTCAGCAGCATATACTTGGTAAGGTGGCAATGCTGGATCTCCAAAACTAGAACTGTTAGGGCAAAATGCGTGTCATTTTCAGAATCAGTGCCCCAAACATGCTCAAAAATTATTACAGATTTTAAGGCACCAAAATGAGTGTTCTCCAGTGTAATTGGCTGGATCACTATCTGGGACATTGTATCTTGAAACTACACTCAACATACAATGTCCCAGTAATGAGTGTTGTATGTTGAAAATATTGTATCCTAAGGCCATTGTAACTTAAGAAAACAATGCATATAAAAGTGTTGAATATTGGCATGAGTCTGGATGGAGTCGATGTCTGTGTTTTCAGACTCTATACTTTGTAATTCTTTGCATTCTTATTTTATATGTCGATATTAGATCTCTCATTTGTTTCATGTTGAGCCGATCCTCACAATTTTTAGTCTGGTTTTTTCTTGTACATTCTACATTGCGGACTCATAACAAAAATGTATGTGTGTGTATATATATATATATATTCTGGAGGATTAGCGTCAGAACCAGGTAGCAGGCTGGGCTTCAACAGACAGTGACAGTGACATCTCAAGTAAAGTCCAAGTCCAGGCAAAGCCTGGGTTTATTTATACGACAGCAAACAAAACACAGTCTTAACTTCAGGCACAAAGTATAAAACAAAACCTGCTTGGCTGAGCTCTAACTAAACAAAAGGATAGCTCTAGCTATACCAGGGACACACTAAGTGACCCTGGGCGTACTTCAAACACAAGTAACATGTGTTACTCACACCATGGCTTCAGCATTACACTAGCAGCCATCAGAAGCCTTCAGACCCAGGCTTTATAAAGCCTGAGACCAACCTCACCTGGTGCATGGGAGTGGCCACTCACCCTTCGCTTTGACCACTCCAGGAAAAGCCGACCCAGACAAAGCAGATTGGAGCCGCTATGCTAAACAAGTCATTAACTACTGACACGGAGGAACTGTCGGCATTCCTTCACCAAGCCCAGGTCTCTTGGTGACACACATCAGTCCATATACTGCCTAAGGCCGCATAGGAAAGTATTCTAGGGGAAATATACCATCCCTCAACCACTCCGCCTGTCACGGTCTAACAAAATAAATACAGTAAAGGAAATAATTATTTGATCCCTTGCTAATTTTGTAAGTTTGCCCTCTGACAAAGACATGAACAGTATATAATTTTAAGGGTAGGTTAGTTTTAACATTAAGAAATAGAATATCAAAAATAAAATCCAGAAAATAACATGATATAAATTATATAAATTTATTTGCATTTTTCTGAGAGAAATAAGTATTTGATCCCTCTGGCAAACAAGACTTTATAGTTGGTGGCAAAACCCTTGTTGGTAAGCACAACAGTACATATGCATGCCACACTTTTCAGTTTTTTAAGTTTTAAAAATGTGGAAAAGCACTTATCATTTACTTTACACTTCACAAATACTTTGTGCTTATCTATCACACAAAATATTAACAAAATACATCTAAGTCTGTGGCTATAATGTGTGTGTATGTATATATATATATATATATATATATATAATATATATAATATAATATATATATATATATATATATATATATATATATATATATGTACATATATGTATATATATACACATAGACAGATGAACACAACATGCAGGTCTGTAGCCAATCAGGAATTAACAGTGAATGCTGGGAAGGGGCTGCAAGCATTGTGGTCTGCCATCTTGGGTGGAGTCAGGGCCATTGTCAATTGTTGCAAGATTGTAGAATTCAAGTTGTCAGTTAGTGCAGTTAAAGGGGTCATCTATCCATCAGCTGGTAGTGGAGCGGAGGCAGGCAAGGCCGCTTATACTAGGCTATACAGAGCAAGGAATACTCACAGATAAGAAAAAGAAGCTGAGAAACTAGATAGAAAAAAAGGGATAGCGTAGATGAGAGAGTAGACACTGTTAGTAAGGAGGATGACATTGGCTAGTTGCTAGGATTAGGATTAGAGATGGGCGAATTTATTCTCACGAAGTGGAATTCGCTTAGAATTTCAGGAAAACTTCAGTTCTGAACGAAGTCGAAGTTTGGGGTACTTCGGGTGAACGAAGTGTGCTTTTCATTGATAAAATGCTGCGATGCACATGGCGCTACATGGGGCAAAGAACTCTGGAGGAAGAATGGGCATAGCCTGCATGACATGTGCCAGAGATGAAGCCAATCAGAGCCGGCGGATTCTGTGACGTCACCCGCACTATATAAGTCCGGGCGCGACGCTGGGAGCTCATACCGCGCTCACTGTACTGATTAGGGAAGGTGCTGCCGCGGCTGCTTATGATAGCTGATACTAAAGAACTCATTTTTATACAGCGATTTTTGGGGGTTGTCTCAGTTTGTCTCAGAGACTGCTTCTCTTAACGTTCTAATTCTGATTTTGTGGGGTATTGGATCTGAAGTCCAGTGTGTGTCCAGTGCAGCTGCATATATATTTTAATGCTATCTGCTCACAGCACATTGAATATCCAAGGGGGATCTAAGCCAGTTCCAGTTGTATTCATTTAAAGAAACAGCGTTTTTACAATACAAATACCACTTCATTTTTGGTTGCTCAATTCTTTTGCGCAATTAACATCCAGGGGTTAATTATGCGTTATTCTGCTGCTGTGGTGACTAAAAGAAACTGTTTATTCACCGCCAAAAAAGAAATTTTTTCCTATAGCATACCTCACAAGCGAAGGTTAATTACAAGTTTTCTCTTGTTGTGTAGCGTAGAAAACACGCCATTGTAACACGCTACAAAGCTTGTAGTTTTTGGTTGCTCAATTCTTTTGCGCAATTTACATCCAGGGGTTAATTAAGCGTTCAACAACAAGATTCTGAAGCGCCTATGCAGCTTTTTTTTTTTTTTTTGGGGCGTTTCATCTATATTCATTTGAACTGACTTTCCGTCCACATTCTTTCATATATATTAATATGCTAGTAGTTACTGCGGGATAACAAACACACATTAGTAGCAACAACGTACATCTTACCTTTGTCCGTCCTGCTGCTTTCCTTTTATCTTTGTAGTTGGTCTATTATCTCTTATGCACGCCGTCATTATTCAGTATCATCATCACGTGATGTGCTCCTAGTCACCTGATTGGTGGGAGTTTAGTTTTAAATATTGGCAGCTTCCAGTTGTCTAGTTGACCAGTGAACAAGAGCACTGAGCTTGAAACGCGTCTGTCGGGCACATTGCATTTTGGCATATGTACATATGGCTGGGTTTTTTAAGTGTTGAAATAAATATATGAGT
>JAODAL010018060.1:0-75832 GCA_025379985.1 Phyllomedusa bahiana | reverse complement strand
CAATTTTAAAATTTTTTTAAAAATTTTAAAGCCCTATGGTTAGCCCCCCTCCCCTGCAATTTCACCTCCCACCCTTCCCCCAAATAAAGATTCTTTCTTACAGGTAAACGGCTAGCCACCTAATCATTACATCACAATGGGAGCATGCAAAAATGTTAGTGCATTCAAACTCTATTGCATCTGCATACATCTATACTGCATATATTGTATTTAAAGTTAGCACAAAATATACACAGCGAGCAGAAACAAAAAATCTATACATAAATAAAATTATACATGAATAAGATGGTAATCTACTCCCGACTGCGTCTCGCCACAATAACGCGAGTGCATATATCATATGATTCAGCGCCAAAAACCCCCTCATGCACAGAAACAATATACATACATCCCAATTTGTTACAAGAAACCTTTGGCCTTACGTGATCAATACCTGTCATCATTACAAAACACAGGGAAAACAAGGGACAACAGGGAGGCAGGGGGGGGGGGGGGGCGGTGGGGAGATGGGAAGGAGGAGAGAAAAAAAAAAAAAAACTATGTCAACTCTGATGCGCTATAGTCATATATTCAACCGTGCTATGTACCACTGACCGTACTCAATCACATATATCATGTTTTTTCAAAAATTATTATATAGGGAATCAGCAAGTTTAAAATTAAATGCTGAAAATGAAAAGCCTTCATTTAGGCCTTGAGTCTGTAATATCCATCTTGCCTCTTCCTGCAACAAAACTACATCCAAATCTCCCTTTCTTTCCCCTAGCTTTTTCACACAGATGCCCAGAATTTTAAGCACCTCTATTTCACCATTATGTACTTCCAAAATGGTCCCCTTATTTTTTTTTTTTTGAAAACATAATTTTTTATTAAATTTTACAATAACAAAAACATATACTAACGTCCATTAAGAGAAAATACTACTCGACACACAAAGAAATAATATAAAGGCATCTTTACTACAGATAAGAAAAGTACCCAAGCAATGAAAGTAAAAAAATAGCACTAATGACATACGTACTTTGGTATCATAATAATAAGAATGAACAAAAGAAGTCTCCATCTTCACTAAAGAAAGAAAACAAAAAAAAATAAAAAAGTAACCCCCCCCCCCAAAAAAAAAAAAAACAACACAGAACAGGGGTACCCTACCAGTTATGTAAAAGGCATAATCACATACACCTAAAATCAAGTAAATAAAAATGAAAACAAATCCTGGCTATACACTGCTGCAAATCGCCACAGGCCCCCGTCTCACCTCTGTTAATATATCAAATGTTTCGAGATCCAACACGAAACTCCTGTTTTTTTTTTCCCCATAGACTTGGGGCAAGTAAAACAAACCCCCAAAAAACACCCCTCTTGTTTTACAGTTGAAAAATGTTTTTATCCAAATTTTCTCAAACAATGGGATTAACAAAATCTTAGTTTTCCATAAAAATTTGGACAGAATAAACATTGCCAAGGGAAAGCCTACCACCGGGACTGTAACCATGTTTTTTGCCATCCCCCCTTAAAATGACAATCACAAATCTTTCCCAAAGTTTTTTTTCCTCTTTATAAGTGACACGGGATATTGGAATCACCCAGAGAATACGGAAACTGCTTCAAATGTCCAATTTCTAAGTAACCTCCTTTTCTTTGGGCTCACATCAAGGGGTTACTATAAACAAAAATCAGTTTTTTTCCTTCTTTTTACTAAATTAAAAAATGCATCGTCACTATCAAACCCCTGTTAAACCCTTCCTCAAACATTTTTTTGGAAACCCCTTGACGAAAACGGCTTTTAAACTTTATACATTTTTCCCCTTTAAAATCTCTAAGAAGCAATTCCTACAGCCCTAAAAAGGGTAAAGCCAGCGGGAAAAAGTGTAACAACTTTTGGTACCGAATTTTTCCAAATACTTTGTCTAACTGCTTGTTTTCATCCAAAAATAATTTGAAGATCCAAAAAAATTTTTTTCTCGATTAATTTCAAACCTGAATTTCTTTTCATTGAGTCTAATACAAAACCCATAAAATTTTTTACTACCATCCCAAAAAAACAAAATACACAAAAAGTCCCCCAAAAAAAATCCCCATCTGTGAATATTTTAAAGTATTCAGAAAAAAAAAAAGCACCTCCCCCCCAAACCTAAAAAAAATTAGTAAAAATTGGTCACAACTTGCCCCTGGGTACTCCCTTTATCTGGTGATAAAAGGGGCATCAAACAAAAAATATTATGTTCAAAACAAAATCCAATAGCTTGTAAAACAAATCATATATGTTACAATAAATTGTGTTTGGGGGTACCTCCATTGTATTAAAGAAATACTGATATGCATTTTCAGTGCCAGATCCATGTTCTGATGTTACTGTATAGAGGGCTCTACGTCTAGAACTTGCAAGAAGTGTACTCTCACTCACCGACTTAGAATGCGTTAATTCTCTCATCATCAAGTACGTCCATCGATATTCCTTTAGATCAGAAGGGAGGGCATAGTGACAAAAGGTCATCAGATACGGTACAAATCATACTCGCTAGGTCCCATTGTGTTAAAATTGTTTCTACCTGAGCACTAACGTCTTCCTGGAATTGGCACAACCTCATTTAATGCACTTTGAGTAATGCATAAAAGTGTAGCAATAGTAGGAACTACATTAAACAAAATATCTTCTCTTACGCAGTAAAATAATTTTTTCTGCAATTCCACAGGATTCCTTAAAATCCTTTTTAATTCTTTCAGAATATTCATTGGTTGGATCATTTGTGAGCCTGCATCATAGTGTTTCTGAATCATCAAGTATTTCTCTCAACCATTGCTCTATAGTCCCTTTTATTTAAGATGTACAATATTACCAAAAAACCCTTTCACTTGGTTTGATTACTATACTTCGCTTTAGTATCTGTAACTTCTTGCAATTAGCTAGTTGTTCAGCACACATTTTAAATATATAACGAATATGAGTTGTAGTCATTAATGTGCCAAGTTATCTTTACAGTCTAGTGATACTACTTCCGTAAAAAGCGTACCAAATAAATTATATTGTGATATCCGGAAGAGTAGTTTCCTAGATTATTGGGTTACAAATTAGTCATATGGTATATCCTAGAAATTATGGGGTCTCCCTTGCACCTTCAACCTGCAATTGTTCAAGATCACCCAATGTTTTTTTTTACCTCTAATTTACCATAAAAGGTTTGCATCATACATTTATTTTACATTTTAATGTGCAATATTAATATTAAGTGTAATAGCCCACACGGTCAAGATTCATGCCCGATATCAGTACCTCACAGCTTCAGAGTTCTGGTCGCCGACCACGGCCGCGTTGCTGACGGAAACCGTGGTTTTATGACATAATGCTTTGTATTCTTTTAACATGTGAACTGGAGTCCAATTTCGTTCCTGTGATTTTATATCTGATTACTCTGCCTAACGCCCGTCAAAGGCCAATGAAATCTTCTCCAGCACCCATTATTATTTAATCTTGTTCCTCTTTATTGACAGCTTTGTTGTCCCTATTCCGGCTTCTGTTCTTTTCCACCTATCACCTTCTGGCTTTTCTGGTGTTCACCATTCCCTATTTAAAGGATTTCCCGTCTACCTTCCCCTGTGCCTGTATAATTGGGTCTATTCCTATACTTTCGTAGCTTGCCTTGTCTATGTTCTGGATTTTCTGGTTATACCTGACTCTGCTATGCTCTGTACTATTCTTCTCAACATCTCTGATTTGTAGCTAGCTCTCACGGCAATGCTGCCAACACTATTGCTGCCATGACATTCCATATTGATGTTTTGTATTTGATCTTGTCTGCTTCTTGTGTTCCCCGTATCAGTGTAGTCTTCAGTCCTTTCTGGTTGGGGAGCCCGTACGACCTGAATGATAAGGATTCGGGTACCCACCAGCTAAAGCAGAAGGACAAAGCGGGTTGGGATCCAGCGTCGAGGGCTCACTCTGTCTGAGTCTTCTCGTTGTGTCACTATTCAGACTAGTTACCCATACATTATAACAGCCCATACTCCCATCAAACATCCCCCGGCGGATCAGACAATGAGCACCGACTTGTCGTGAATCCTACATAGACCGTACTTGAGACGAGTTGACAGGACCAATTTCAGGGGCATGGGCGGGGGCTTATGAACTAAATCTTCTCAGCGATCCTGGACGCCATAACGACCCCGAGTACTTGACGCTGACCAATCCATCTTTGTCCCCACCATATGCCCCATGTGCGATCCTAGCACCCGTCAGAAATCTAGAGATTGGGCATTATGGCAAGAATCCAGGATCGCTTCAGATGGATAATCCTGACAGATCTGGACATGCCCAGTTTTTCCGGAATGTCCATGTCATCTATTTATTTATGTATCGCTATCCACAAATTTCCACTGAGACTGAAAGAGTAGCATTGATTGTGGTCTCTCCATCTAGAGGCCGCGACCATGGAGTGGTTCAGTTAGCTGAAATCCCCCCTGAAGCCCCTATGAGTGAGAATCAGTGACAGATTATAATTTTTAAGGCTCCTACGGCCATTGATGATGAATACCAAGCCGATGCAACTGGGCAGAATCTCAGCTTTTATATACTATTCAGCAAGGCCAGTGTCGCTCGGGGTGGAAACGATTCGCTAAGACTACGTTTTCGAGGTAAGTATCACGCCATGAGAGTACAATAGACTCGTAGGTGTCAGAACCAAACTCTAAAACCCTCTCAGGACCAGGGCTGACGGATGCTGTAAAAGATTCTATGTGTTCAGCCACACCAACCATGAGACCCATAAATGACTTCATGATCTTATAGCTGTAACTATTGACAGAAGAACTAAGGAGAGTACGTCAGGACAAATGAGCAGCAAGGGTTGTTATGGCTCACAGCTCATCAGCTTCCTGAAAACGCCACCTTCTAACTATCTGTGGAGAGTTCTTCGTTTTTCCATCTCCTCTGAGTCTTCTGAGAAGAAGAACCTCAATGGCATGTGTGGGGTTGCATATCTGCTGCTACCATGAGAGACACGTCTTTGGATAAACGCATTGCTGGCCTTTATTGTGTGGAAACCGAACCATTTTCTGAAAACGTGGGCCCGAGACATATGCCAATTCACTCCGAGGAGAAACAACCAATGCCTGAGCAAGTTTCCAGAAAGTAACTAATGCAGGATGTACACAAGGTACCAATTCCTAAAGGGTCAGTTAAAAACAAAGATATTTTACGCCTGTACACCTTGTTACTAGTTCCCAAGAGGTTTATAGGCTTCAATGAGTTCGAGCTATTTGAATGACTACAGGTTCTGTGGTCAAGCACGTTATTGAATACAGTCAGGAGACTGTTGCTCCAAAGCTTTAAGGTGGGTTGAACTAGTTCAATGCGTTCTTTCTCACCCATTATTTCAGTTCTAGTAATCATGATTCAGAAGCCCGAATACGCCAAACTGGAGGAAGTATAAAATAATCGTGACTGCAGATATCACTTTAGATGTTGGGAGTGCGCATCACCTGCAAAGAATCTCAATTTCCTTTTTGTCATGTAGAAACTCACGATTGCGATATTATTCCTGGGTTACCCTGAAGGCTCCGCCTCCATAAATGCGCTGTGTTCGACTGGACGGACCACCGAAGTTGATCAAATGGGGGACTCGTGTGTCTCATTCTAAGGCAGTGCACAATCATTGTATGTGCTGTAATATGGAATACCATGACAATTTCTAGAAGTAAATCAGCCGTTTTAAATGCGAGCGTTATGAATGGATGAAGTGGTGGATAACTGATCTCTGCATCCAGCCGATGTATTGTCACTATAACCAACAGTCTCCGGGGTCAAGCGCTCACGCATTATTGTCAGCCTCTGGATCGAGACATCAATTACCTATGAAAGTTTGATGAACCGTGAAAATATTGTTTCTCTCCGGAGTATTGTCGCCACGAGGAGTGCATTGCAGATCTCTTCTTCCTCGACTACATGACACACCATAGTTTCAAGCTTCCTTCCGATCCCCCCCCTGGGGGGGGGGGGTGACTCTCCAGCAGCTCCAATCTTTTTGCTGTGATGATTGGTTTTACCAACCTCACTTAATTCCGTCCGTGGACACAGTTATGTGAAACTAAAATTGAATCCTGCCATTAACTAACTGGTGCACGAAGTACAGGGCTAGGGGAGTCATAAGACTTCTAAAAAAACATGCCAACAAAACATGCGACTCAGACCAAAAAGGCATCCGTATTATCGAGATCCCAGCAGTAAAATATACTCCCAACTGGTAAAGGGGAAACTTCACAAAGCCCACCCTGTTAACCTGGATGTCTGTGAGGGTCAGGTGGCCCCTCCTAATAGGGTGAGGTACCTGTCATGATCATGCCCGACAACCTCCGCTTCGAGTTCTGGTCGCCGGCCACGGCCGGTTGCGACGTGAACCGTGTTTTGACATATTGCTTTGTATTCTTTTTACCAGTGTGGAACTGAGTCTTTTCCTTCCTGTGTGTTTATTGATTACTGACCAACAGCCCGTGGCCAGGAATCCTCCAGCACCCTTATTAGTTAATCGTTCGTGTTCCCCTTTGATGACAGCTTTGTTTCCCTACCCACGCTTTCCGATCTTTTCCACCTATCACCCTCTGCTCTGTGTTCACCAGTTTCCCCCCCCCTATTTAAGGATATTCCCTTACCTGTCCCTGTGCCTGTAATATTGGGTCTTTCCTATACTTTCTGCTTGCCTGTCTATTGTTGGATTTTTCTGTTACCTGAACTCTGCTTGCTTCTGACTATTCTTCACCTCCTGATATTGTTACTCTGCGCTGCCCGATTGATGCCAACCTTGCTTGCCTGACATTCCCCATGTATTGTGTAATTGTAATTTTGTTTTGTCGTGCGTCTGTGTTCCCACGTATACCAGTGTAGTCTTCAGTCTTCTGTTTGGGCCGACCTTTTTTTCAAGGAGATCCGTGGTACCGCCCAAAAAGGCAGGGACAGGGTTGGGACCAAAAGCGTCAGGGCCTCACTCTGTCTGTGTCTTCTCGTGGTGTCCCTGAACGGTCCCTTACACCAACCTTCAAGCAAAGTGAGATCAATAAATATCTTTTACCCAAGTGAGGATAAACTAATCACTTGAAGTGCTACCATCCTTTGTATATCTGATTAATTCCCTTCTCACTTACCCTCAAGAGAATCCTTGTTGTCTAAAAAAAGTGGATGCATTTGCATTTTTGAATGCTCCTGAGATTGAGTTTGGCATTGTATTCATAACCAGTCCTTTTCCTGCCACTAGTGGCTTATTTGTATTGCCATTTGAAATCCATTGCCTGTGCTCCAAACCATGTGGCCACTACTACACCAGCCGAATGACATCACCCATGCCTTTTCTCTCTCTAGATGAAAGAAAGGTCTGTATTATGTTTATAATTGTAAAGTAACTACACTCTAGCTCAGAGGAAGCATTTTTGCATTACAGCACAAGGGTCCTAGGTTCAAATCCCTGCAGGAACTTAACCTGTGGATTTATTTTCCATTTTAACAATGCAACGTACCCTCATTGGAGGTTCTTATTTATATTTGTCACTGTTTACGCTATTACTAACGTATACCAAAAGGAAGGAGAAGAAAGACAGCCCCCGGGTTTTGAACACTCAGTAGCTACCTGAAAAGAGAGGTGATGTCTGAGCATGTGAAGACCAGGACTGAAGAGGCTCCACATGCCCAGCACGTACCCCTCTGGATATGAGAGCCAGAAACATGACACTAAAGTGGAGCAGCTAAAACAAAAACGGATGGCAGGAATTTAAATAATGATGAAGTGGTGAAAATGTTTATTATTTAATTTTCATCAAACCTTCCCCACGCTCAATTTTTAGTTCATGGCAAAACCCTTATAAGTGTCAGTTTGAAAAATGCATATATAGCTATATAAAAGTCTATTTCTAGAGTCAGCTTTTAAAATGTATTGTCCTTGATTTAACATTTCTATTTAATTTGTCATGGGAGATGCTACATTTTTGGGATGTGGAGGTATCTTAGATTGCTTACCATTGAGGCATTTCATTACACATGTACATGGATATAGCGAATCTATGAACAGCTGAATACATAAAATCGTTGTTTGTGCATTCAGCTAGCAAATATACTGTGCCTTGCAGAGAGCAGCAATTTCCCATACTAAGAAAAAAAATGATGTTTTGAATCCAGGAAAATGGCCTCCAATGCATAAATCAAAGTCTTTATTCTGAGAATTATGCCAGCTGCTGTAGCTTCTATAATATGATAAACTGTTCTGCTTACATGATCTTCTCTATTTGAGTCTGCAACACTATATATTATAGAAACCTAGTAACAATACAAATATTTTAACAGTCACCGAAATACACAAATAGATAGTTAATCATATACAGTTAGAGTAAAAAAGTTATTTTGTCCCCTTCCTGAATTCTAATCTTTTTTATGTCACACTTTGTCATTCATAAAATGTTTCAGATCAACCAAACAAATTTAAATATTAGACAAACATAACACAAGTAAACACAAAATGAAATGCAATTTTAAATGAAGGACCTTTAATTATTAAGGGAATACGTTATCAAAACCAACAGTGTAGAATGTACCAGGGGCATTGTGAACAGGGAAGAAGACAGCTCGTGAACACTGAGTTAGGCCCCCAAGTCTTCCATGCTACTTGCCTGACCAGTCACTAGATGACTCGTGGCTATCGGCAACTGGGTGAAGGTCCCTAGCCCTAGGTACGTGCATACTGAAAGTCAAAAACAGACAAACAGAAAAGGGGAAGTACGATGGACCGAGTCAAAACCAGAGCAGGCAAAGATGTTCAAAAATGTAAGGCAAGAGAGAGTCAGAAGAGCAGTCAAAAGAACAATAAACCAAAAATAAAAAGATAAAGAGCACTCCAGATCAAACAATCTATCACCAAGCAAGGACCAAGAGTCAGGGGAGCTATTAAAATAGGAAGCAGGGACCCTCCTTGTCCAGAACGAAGTGACATCGGCATCCTGGAGAGAGACCTTAATGGTGAGAAGTTCAGCCAGTTCCATCCCAACCAGCAACTGCGACGGTTGATTGTACAGGAAAACAGTTAACACAGTCAGAATGTACTAAGGGGTGGTGTACAGACTAGAAAGAGCAAGGGAGAGTAGTAACAGCGCTCCTCTTCCAAACTTTGTGATATAGAGGATGTTCACAGATGGCCATAAATGGCACAGATGAGATAAACCTCGGACCATGTTTGTAAAACATAATATCTCCCTAAAACCTAATAACTGGCCACCCTTAGCAACACAACTGCAATCAACTCAATTGTGAAAGCTGCCAATAATGGGAGCTCTTTACAAATCTCTGAGGAATTTTGCCCATCTCATCATTGCAGAATTGTCGTCAATATCACCACATTGGAGGGTTTTTGAGCATGAACCGCTTTTCAAGGTCATGACAACAGTATCTCAATCGGAATAAGTTCAGGACTTTGAACTAGGTAAACAAAGTCTTAAATTTGTTTTTCTTACGCCATTCAGAGTTGGACTTGATGATTTATTATAACCTTGTCCGCCTGCATAACCCAGATATGGCGCTTCAGAAGCTTGAGGTTGTGAACAGATGGGTCTGACATTCTCTTCAGGAAATGTTGGTAGACAGCATAATTTCATTGTTCCATTTATCACACGAATTCCTCCAGATCCTGTCATAACTTCTTGTGATGTCCAGTTACTTGTTATTTTGATTCCTAAAAATTAATATATGCTTCTCCTTTCCATGATTTGTAATATATGTTGTGGCAGAAGCGACTTAGCCAGTCGCAGTGTTTCTGTCACCTAGGTGGACTTACAGCAGGAGACCCTCAGACGTGCCACAGAAACCCTGGTTAGAGTGGGAAAGTGCAACCATTTAGCGTCAGTAAACCAGAGTTACTGACACAGTAGCTAGTATGCTGCTAATGGGCGGCTAATGCTGGTTACCTATTCCCGTGACAAGTCATAGCGTTGGTTGGAGGACATCCCCAATGTTACCAGGACATCAGCTTTATAGGCAGGTCGCTGGAGACTAAAAAAGCGCATGTACTGCAGGTGCCTGAGTGCGTGGTCTCTAGCTGGCATGCAGCAGAATGAGCTTGAGAGAGGCTCTGGTCACTGAAGGCTTGAGAGAAGATGACAGTAAGGACTCTGGTTTTGAGGGGGTGCTGTGCAGTAGGCACAGACCCCTGGGAATTATGTTGAGGGTTCCACCCGTATATGTTTAGTAATAGTGGCCAACGCCGAGGTTATTATGATGTGTTTTTGTTTTACTGCAAACTGTGCGCCAGAAATAAAGCTGGCTGAGGCCAGTTTTTAACAGACAAAAGCCGGGTGCATTGTGCCAAAACATATTCCTACCCAGGAGACAGCTGAATCCGTAGAGCTAAGGATTTAACCCCAAGGACGGGACCAGATGGCCATCCGATGAGAGTTGAGCGGCACAATGTATACCACTTCATACACCAACAATTGCTCTTCAAGTTTCTCCTTTTCCGATTTGTAACAAATAACTTTATACACCAACAATTGCTCTTTCAAATTTTACATATAACTATACATATATCTATGCAATGCAATACACCTTTTGCATGTAACATTGTCATTTTGGATTTTTCTTTTCAACTGACCCAAAATATTTTTGAGTCCCCCCGCACTTTTTCATAATCTCAATATAGAATCCCAAATGAAAATAGAACCTGTTTTTCAACTCCAATTCAGGGGACATTCCTTTTTCAAATCACCTTTTCCGCTACCTTTTCTAGTTTTTCACTTTTTTTTTTAAAGCCCCTAGACAGGGGTGTTCTGCGTTTTATCTGCTACAAGCCGGGGAAAAACGTGGTCCCCCAAAAACCTGCGGGCCCCGGGTCGTTTGGGCCGGGAGCCCCGGGGCTTACAACTGTAAGTGCGCAGGCTTCTGTGGAGAGAGAACTTTCGCTTCTGCCCGGGTTACCCAGCGGCGGTCACGGCAGTGTGAGTGTGTCATCCCGGGCCGGATGGGAAATTTAAAAATCACCGGGGCACAAACCCCCAGCACCACATACAATACCGCTTAAAAAATTTCCCCTTTTTCTCGCACCTCGCCCTTTCAAAATAAAAAACCTAAAAAGCTCTTTCACAGGGCGTTTTTGGTGCATTTTGAGGGGGTTTTTCGGGGTGGGGTTTTTGTGCAAAAAAGGCAGAGAGTTAATGCTGAACTTTTCTCCAAAAAAACGCCAAAAAAAAGCACCAAAACCGCTCTGGTGAAGCCCCCTACAACAAGAAGGGGAAGAAAACGTGGGGAGAAAAAACCCCTCATCAGAGTCGGTGGCATTTTGCTTTACAATTTCACAAGCCACACTGACACAACATAAGCACCAGCAAAACCTACAACCCCACCAATCCATCCCCCATTTAGGTCACCATCATATGAATCGCACTGACTCAACAAGAAGTAAAATGACCCCTGACAGCGGGGGACTCACAGGAGACGTCATTTGAGGGGAGTTGTTCTCTTCTCTTTTCTTCTCCTTTTGGGCCCAAACCTCATGATGTTTCCCTTTTTTTTCTCTTCCATTTCTTTCTTTGTCGGGGGGGGTGTCTTCTTAGTGGTCACTACTGTCCCTTTTTGAATTTCAAAAATAATCTTGGCCCCTTCTTCCAGCACTTTCCTATAAATTCCCCCAAACGCGTTGTTACCCCCTAAAAAATTAGAATTAAAAAAGTAATAAGTGGCATGTAAATGGAAAGCCCCTTTGGGCCAGGCAGGGCCAGTATGCGGGCAGGAGGGCCAGTATCAGGTAGGGGGCAGTAACAGGCAGGGCAGTTTACGGGGAAAAGGCCAGTTCAGGCAGACAGAGCATTTATAGGCAGACGGGGACAGTTTGGGCAGCGGCAGGGATAGGTAGGCGGGCTATTTGGGAGCCAAGGCGTGTATAGGTAGGGCAGTGCTTTTAAGGCAGCGGGCGGATATAGGCCCCAGGAAAGGGCATCAATACCGGGAGGGAAAAGGTACCAGGGCGGCACAATAGAGGGGGGGTATTGGAGCCAGGGGGGTTTTGGTAGAGGGGGGCATCATATAGCCGGGGCGGGGTTTAGGTGCCGGGCGGGGCATCATTAGGCAGGGAAAATCATATGGGCCAGGGGGGGGTTTAGGTATCGGGGGGCAGGAATCAAAAAGGGCCCAGGGAAAAGGGATAGTGCCAGGGGCACATAAAAGGGGCCAGGGAGGGCAAAGGGTTACCAGGGAGGGGCATAGGTAGCCAGGGATATATAGCCAAGTCAGGGTATAAGGGGAAGCCGGGCAGGGATCAGTAGCCAGGGGGGGGAAACCCAGTAGCCGGGAGGGGCAACAGTACCAGGGCAGGGCAACAGTACCGGGGGCAGGGAAACATTTGCCGGGCAGGGGGCAACAATTAGCCGGGGCAGGGAAACAGTACCAGGAGGGTAACGGTAGCCGGGGCCCCCGGGCATTTTTAAAGCCGAATTTGTATAGGTAGCCGGAGGGTATAGGTAGCAGGCAGGGTTAGGTTACCCAGGCGGGTTGGGGCCCAGGGGCAGGGCATCATATACCAGGGAGGGATGGTGAAAGGGCTGGGTATAGGTAGCCAGGCGGGCTTATATACCAGGCAGGGTATAGGTACCCGGCAGGGAAATCAGTAGCCGGGCAGGGCATCATACCGCCAGGGCAGGGTATAGGAAGCCAGGGCAGGGCTTCATATACCAGGAAGGGACATTTAGCCAGGGCAGGGCTATATAGCCAGGGCGGGGTATCAGTAGGGGCAGGGGCGGATATGCCAGGGCAGGATATTATAGGCAGCCAGGGAAAGGGGCAGTATTTTCCAGGGCAGGGTATTATGGGGCACCCCGGGAGGGGCGTATATGCCAGGGCAGGGCTATTAAAAGCAGCCAGGGCGGGGGCAGTTATACCCCAGAGCGGGTATTATAGGCAGCCGGGGCGGGGATATAACCCAGGGGTCAGGGGCATTATTACCCAGGGGGGGGGCAGTATAGCAGGCTAGGGCAGGGGGAGTTTTTTACCCGGGGCAGGGCAGGGGCATATATAGCCGGGGCGGGGCATATATAGCCAGGGCGGGGGTTTTATATATAGCCAGAGCAGGGGCGTATAGCCCAGGGCAGGGGCTTATAGGAGCCGGGGCAGTATAGGCAGGGGGGCGGGGGTAGTAATACCAGGGCAGGGGCGTATTTAGCGGGGGAAGGGCAGTTAGGCGCTATGGCAGGGGCAGTATTCCCAAGGGCAGGGGAAAGTATAGGCAGGGGCAGGGGCAGTATAGGCAGCCGGGGCAGGGGGCAGTTAGGCCCCCGGGGCAGGGGCAGTATAGGCCCCCAGGGCAGGGGCAGTATAGGCCCAGGGACAGAAATGATTAAAAAAAATAAAAAGAAAATACTCCCCCGGGACACCTGCTGCCCCTCCTCTTCACTCTGGACCCGTGGCCGTTTCCGCAAGTGCGGGGCCGCGGAGCGGGGTGATGCGTCATTCATGCGCGCCTCCCCCCCGGGGCCCCTTGGGGCGAACGGGACGGTTTAGTAGATCCAGTTTTTCACCTCGGGGTTTGCACCGCGGGGGGGAGGCGGCGGCCTGTAGGTGATGGCTGGGTCGGTGCCCCCGGGCCTTTGGCCGTGTGGGAGGGGGGGCTGTCGGCCCCCTGCCACAGGGGGGTCGGGCT
Source organism: Phyllomedusa bahiana (assembly GCA_025379985.1). NCBI lineage: Eukaryota > Metazoa > Chordata > Amphibia > Anura > Hylidae > Phyllomedusa > Phyllomedusa bahiana. The sequence continues at coordinate 62,180 of JAODAL010018060.1, read as the reverse complement.
TATGCGACCTTTGGGGGCCCCTGTGCGGCCACAGGACCGGGCATCGGGGCCCCCCGGGGGGGGGGGAACACCCCCTTTCCTCGGCGGGGATGAGCCGGCCCTGGGGCCCGGACCCCAGGGGGCCGCCGGGCAAATGGCCGGGTTTCCCTATGGTAGTCCGGGGCCGGGTCATCACCTGCCGTGCCGGAAAGAAGAAACCAAACGGGGAGCAGTGGAAATGTGGTACATCTTTTTTATTTTATTCCCTGCCAAAAAATTTCTGGGGCCATTTACCGGGGTTGCAATTTACGGGGGCCTATTACCTGCCATGCTAAAATGGGGGCCTTTTTTACCTCCCCTAGCAATTTACGGGGGCCCCCTATTACCTGCTACTATACGGGGGGCCATAACCTCCCTAGTTTTATACGGAGGCCCTATTACCCCCCCTACTTGGGGGGAGTTATTCCTACCTATTTCATGGGGGGCCTATTACCTATTAGGGCTGTGGGGCCCTTACCTCCCTTTGTACTGGGGGCCCTATTACCTACCTATATGTACTGGGGGGCCCTATTACCTACCTATAGGGGTCTATAAAGGAATGATATGTGACTCACCATCCCCCACAGCAGACACTGGCTTTTTTTTTAAGTAGGTAGTAGAATATATGTGCGGGAAAAAAGTGATTATAAAAAATGTTTGTGTGGTAAATTCTGCAGGACGATTCATGGCCAGGAGAATTCATCATGGCAGTCTGGGCCAGATGGAGAAGAGAAGGGAAAGTAAATGACTCCGATCAGGAAAGACGTCTCCTGTAAGTCAATAAATGTAATTGCAGTGTAATCACTTATATTTCTGCAGAGCGCCTACATTACAACAAAGTATCTACCACTATATGGTCACTGTATGGTATTAATATACATCTTCAGAGTCTGTGTACAACTGATAGTCACATGTGGTGGTCGCGTTTGGTCATGGTCTGGCAGTATTATTTTAGCCTTAAGTAGTAATAGTTTTGGATCTTAGTATTGTTATTCTAGGAGTGCCCCTTTGCTCGGAGTTTGTTGGATTCCCTTTCGCACGAACTTAAAGACTCCGTACCCTGGGAAAATTTAAAGCACACGTCCGTGCTTTATGGGCTCTTCCCTGGGGTACACACAGTCGCGGCCATCCAGGAGGCCTGGCGCCTTATGAACTGCTTTAAGGACGCTCTATGGATCTCCAGGAACCGCTTGGTTCTACACAGTGAGAGGATGTCGGTGGAAGATTGTCGAAGGCTGATCCACAGTCAACTCAGAGACTATTATATTTAATGCTTATTTGCTTATTGCTTATTTGCTTGATATCTGTTCTTTCCCATAACCCTCTTCCCTCAATGTGTCTGTGCATGTTCATTTTAATAAAGCTTCGGGCCTTTGTGTTATCCCACCCCCCCCCCCCCTCCTCAACCAGTCCCCCACTTCCCCACTAACCTTTTCCTTTACACAGGTCTAAAGCTAGTAGTTATCATTACAGTAGAAATGTGTATGGATGATAGTGTAAAATTGCATGCTAGTACTAGTATAGATTAGCATGGGATTTACATAAATCCCTAGTCGGTAGGAATATTGAATATTGATTGAATGTATGCATAAATGTGTGTAATTTATTCACAGTTTTTTGTTTTTAGTAACAATGATTTGTCTAGTATATTTGCTCCATGTATAGGTATATTTTTTGGTGACTTATTTACAAGGTTTTACACTGTCATACGTAGGTGGGTGCTTTTGAAAAGTAAATTTGTCAGTGCTGATTTTCATTGTACAGTAAGTGCTGAGGTGATGGACAGGATCTATGTGGAATATGCATAAAAAGTAGTGACAGGGACATAAGTTTTTTCTCTGTAAACATACATGCCGCAGTTTACAATGTGGCATGAAAAATGAAGTGTGAACCCAGCCCTGCTGAGCAAAACATAACACAAAGGGCCCGGGCCCCGGATGTTTTGGGATCCTAGCAATGTCCCTGTCCATAGACATGCACACTTAGGGGGACATGTCTGAAAACTGTCTTGGTCTGAGACTTTTCTTGTTGCCCATAGCAACCAATCAGCATTCCCCTTTCATTTCATTTTAGAGCTCTGAAAAAATGAAAGGGGTACTCTGATTGGTTGCTATGGGCAACAAGAAAAGTCTTAGACCAAGACAGTTTTCAGACATGTCCCTCTTAGTTCCAGCTTGTTCTGCTGGGATCTGAGGTGCGCTGGAAATGTCATGCGCAGTTCCTCTTTCCAGCAAGACAATGCGATTCACGCCGCTCAATCAGGTGCTAGATACACAGAGGCATCATTTGTGCATCATGAGCACATCCAAGCCCAGTTAACAGTGCGATCGTAATGATCATGTTAGCCCTGTCACTTACCTCTGTTTAAAATATACGTTTCTTCAACATTTTTCATTGATAATGTATATTTCTACAATATATATTGTTATTTGCAAATGTATTAATGTAATGTTTGTGAATTTGAATTATTGTTCATCCATGTCAGCCCCTCAGGAACAGTCATGAAGCACTCCCTTTTTTTCTTTTAAAGAATACCTCCAAAATTGTATTGCGCACACGAGCCTGAGTTAACCGGCCAAGGGTCGCTGGCAAAAGGCGTCACTCATATCGCGCCCATTTTTTAAAATTGTTCTGTTTCCCCAATGGTTACTTTTTCATTTATTATTTTACCATTTACAATAAATAATATGATCTTTTTGATCTAATGATTTAGAGGTAAGTGTGCTTTTTTACTATTTTCATAAACCACCATCCTCTTGTGTTTTACAGTTGAAACCGGTTTAATACACTATATAAAAAGACATATGCATTTGTCGCACTATTGCATGAAACGAAAAAAATTCTTCCCCATTTTAATCAATTGGATTCCCAAAAATTTTTTATATTTCCCAAAATCCCAAAATAATGAGAGAGGGAGAAATGTTTTTAAAAGGCTTTTTTATTACTTTTGCGTCAAAATTTTTCTACATAGGTTTACTATGCCTTTAAAAAATTTTGGAAAAGCCCTTGATATTTCTGCTATGGAACTTCGATTTAATGGAAATAAAAGTTAATTAGGGAAAAAACCCATGGTTTTATTTTAATTTAAAAACAAAAAACCCCCCCCTGCTTCTGTAACTCATGGGAAAGTCAAAAGAAACAGCCAAATATCAGGAAGAGATTGGGGACTTGCGCAAGTTTGGATCACCCTTGGGTTCAATTTCCAAACCCTGAAGGTCCCCTCGTTATCGTACAAACAATTATACCCCAAGAAAAAAACAAGGTGGGAATGTCCACCCATAAAACCGCTCAGGAAGGAGATGGGGTTCTTGGGTCTCGGAATGAACATGTTTTGGGGTTCCAAACCCTTGTGCATAGAACCCAGAAAAAAACAAAAGCCTTGTGAAGATTTTGGGGGAAAGGGGGGGTAAGATTGGTCATTATTTCGTGAAAGAGTACTGGTTTTTAAAAATTGGCTGAAAGGCCCCTTTTTCCCAGGGAAAAAAAGGGCCTTACCCCCAAAAGAATCATTTTAAAGCCAGTTTAAAGGGTTTAAAAATGTAAAAAGGAACAAAGACCTAAAAATTTTTGGAGACATGTCCTGGGTCTGAAAAAACTAAAATTTAACTTTTTTGGCCATAAGGGGAAAATTTTGTTACGTTTGGAAAAAAAAAGGAAGAAGTTTTGGAAGTTTAAAAAAACCCACCACCCCAAACTGTGAAAAAACGGGGGGGGCCCAGAAATAAATTGTTGTGGGGTTGTTTTGTTGAGGAGGGAATGGTGACTTCAAAAAAATAGATGGCATCATGGGGAAAAAAAATTTCATGTGGAAAATATGAAGAAAACATCTCAAGAACCCGGCCAGGAATTTAAAAGTTTGGGGGGAAAAGGGGGGTTTTTCCAAAGGACAATAAACCCAAGGCATTTGCCAAATGGTTACAATGGGTTTTAGGAAAAACTAAGTAATTTTTTTGTAGGGCCATCACAAAACCCCTTTGTTTCAATCCTATTGAAAAGTATGGGAAAAGCTGAAAAGGAAGGTACGAGAAAGGGGGCCCTAAAAAACATGGCCCCCTTTAAAACCCGTTCTGTCAGGAGGAAGGGGGCAAAAAATTTCTCCCAAACTTTTTGTGAGAAGCTTGTGAAAGGATACCCAAAAACTTTTTTAAAAAAAAGTTTTTCAGTATAAGGGAAATGCTAAAATTTCTAATGAAATGTTGTAAATTTTTTAAATTTGCTAAAAAAGAAATTAAAGTGCCTTAAAAAATAGGGGCCCTTTGGGGAAAATATAATTGCCCAAAAAATGGGAAAATTTTTTTCTGATTTCAAGTCAGAAAAGTGAAAAAAAAACCTGCATAAGGGTTTTTTATATAGTTTAGTAAACTTTGGTTTAAAAACCGATATTTCTCTTCTAAGAGAGTATACAAATGAAATATATTTTTATATGTATGTAATATAAAATTTATAATATATTATTATATTATACCCCCTATTTTCATTATCCCCGGAATTTTTTTGCTGGAGATCAAATTTAAAAAAAAGAGGAGGGGCTTTAATCCGGGGGGGCAGTACACCTATTAATTATAGCGATTTCTTTTTTGGGCCCCTTTTGGAAACAAATGGGACTTCCAGTGATCAAAATTAAACCAAACTCCTTTTGGGGATTCGCATTCAATGCACGTAAAGGGTGGGTTACCGCTGGAACCCAATGGTTTGGATGGCTTGGGCACAGCAAAGGCGGGAGACGGGAACAGGAGGCAGCAAGAGTTTTTAAAACGGGATCCAGGCAAGGTCAGAAAAGCACAGTTGAGCGATACGTAGGTATCCTAGAGGTTTGCAAGGGTAAAACCTAAGGTGTAGGAACTAAACCAATGGAAAGCAAGTTCCAGGCAAGAGGTACTGCACAGCAGGAGCTTTAACACAATACTCAGCAAGTTGAGTATCAGGCTTGAGGAGTTTTATATAATGCTTGGCAACAGGAAAACAGGTAAAACAAGATGGCACCCTGTTTAGCTGATACAAAACGATCCCCATCTTGAGAGACTGAGGGCAAACTTAAGTGGTCAAACACATTAAACAAGTTCCTAAGAGGAGTATTCTTGGAGGCTATGAGATTCCGACATTACTCCTCACCTCAACAACAGCGGCGGCCTCTTGGACGATACCTTGACTCGTCTTTCCCGGATGTCTTTTTGAATGAAATGTTCTTATCAGTCGAGGAGCATTGATGTTACTCACTGTTCCTCATGAATTTCCTCTTCGAGGGACCCATAACCTTGCCACTTAATGATGTATTGTTAGCTGGTTTTTCCTGAAAATCTCTCGAGTTCCAGGAGTTGCTCCACAACAAACTTTTCTTTGCCCACAATATCTACTGCAATCAGGAGTGAGGAAGAAACACTATCCATGAGAAGGTATTGGCACGGCAGGCTTTATGCAGATTCACTGTAAACACCAGGATGTATCTTCATAGATAGGTGGGAGTTTGAGCCGAACAGCTACTGGACTGATTAATTCTGATATCTTTTTATGGACCGCAAACTTCGTGTCCCCAGTTTTGGTGGAAGGGACTCTAAGTTTCAACAATTTCTGTGGAAAGCCATACGTTGTATCTCCCACTTTAAAAGTTGGTGCTGGCCTAACGATGTTTATCTGCCATCTCTTGTAATTTTCTAGAGCCCACCTCAGGTGTTTCCTTAGGTAGCGTAAATTTTGCTGTAAAGCAGAGATCCTTTCCGCAGCAGCTGGTATATGTGGAACAGCAGGGAATTTGGAAGAATATTTGGATGATATCCCCAAGAAATTTGCAAAGAAAGGAGTCTGTTGGTGAAGCATTTTGGGATATTATTGTACGAAAAAATTCGGGTCCACAGGAATCAGATCAACCCATTCTCTTGTAGGTGACAAGATATAGCATCCGCAGTTAACTGTTCCAAGGTTCCTGATTTGTGCGTTCAGTCGTGGTCCTATAGATTGGTGGGTGAAACAGGCGGTTGATATATAATATCAATGTTTAAAGTGTTGCAGAACAAAAACTCCGCCAAAATTTGATGTACTAAACGCACCCCACGATCCGAGACAAACTTCATCCGGAAACACCCATGAAGACGCAACACATTTTGAACTATGAGTCAGCAGGTTGTTCCTTGCAGAAGGGTAGTGACCTGTACATGGGAGTGAAATGTGCAGTGCCCTTGGTGATCGGTCAACTACCACAAGAATGGTATTCGTTTCCCTGAGAGGTAGGTAGATCTACGATTAAAGTCCATGGATATAGAACTCCCAGGGGCGAGAGGGACCTATGCAATGGTTGTACAACAAAACCCGTTGTGAAGAACGTGGGTTTTGCAATCTCGCAGCAGATTGTCACATGATTGTCCTCCTAAACTTCTTTACATCCTTAGAGAATTGGGCCCACCAAAAGAATCGGGATAAAAATTCCATAGCTCTTCTGACTCTTAGTGACCAGCCAATCTTCCGAATCATGGGGCTTAATCCTCAGGTATCTTCAGTCTTAATACTGTTTTCGGGTATTTATAAGCTGGAGGCCCGGTGGTCCACATCTTGTTTTTTAAGCACAACAGTACATCATCTACGTGGTCGTGATAGTAAGTTATATATCAGTGTCATAGGCCTCTCCTTATCTCATATAAGCAAGTCTTGATTATAGGATTACCCCAACAACTATTGTTTAAGACTCAAAACGATGTTCTTAGGTGAATAGTTAGGATGGAATCACTGGAGAACCTCTTGATAGAGCATCCGCTTTGCCTATTACGGATCCGGGCCTGTAACGCGATTACAAAGTCTTTGTGAATTTGATTGAGGTCAAAATATCCAGAAGTTCTTGGCGAGGAGATAGACACTTGAGCTGATCTAATGAAATTCCAGATTACGGTGATCATGACGTACAATTATTTGTGCTATTGAGGTTTATCTGCCTTAAGATGAATGATCTCCATCCTTTAAAAGAAGTCATGCTACGATAGCTAACAGTTCTTTATTCCCCACATGCAAAAGTTTCTTCTCATCATCGGGTGATAAACCGTCGGGAGAAAAAACGCACATGGATTTAATAGCACCTCTCTTGTCCTCCCGTCCTATGAAGACCAGAATATGCCCCTACAGTCACAGTCCTGACAAAGCCGATCCACGTTCCACAATGAAGGCTAGTACTCTGGGTCAGATGTACAACACCCACTCGGGGCTGTAGTGAACTTTGTGGTCCTTTAGGGAGAGGAGAGGTAATCTTGATGCTTGAGGATACAACAAAAGCAGTTTCTCTTCTTAGTACAACAGGTGTGTGATTTGACAGAGATTAATCATCTGAGAAATTCTTGATGCAAAGGCGTCAAAATAGAAGTTGGCGAAACTCTATGAAACGTTGGACATCTTGTGTAAATGTTTCTTCTGGGGGGAGGCTCAGACTTATATTGCTTTAAATCTTGCTAGATTCCATTTGTGACCATCGAGGTGAAAATTATGTAACCAAGTGAATGGATCTTCGGTCTGATGAAATTTTCAACATTTTTCGATCTTAATTGTAAAGTTGGTTCGAGACTTCTGTATGCCGCTTCCAAGCGATAAGTTTTCACGTGTCTCTGGTTGATCTTTGCCTTTTGAGTTGGAGAAAATCACAGGAATATACATCCGATAAATGACTGATTGAATTGATCCTCGTAGACTGATGTGACTCTGAAGATGTCATTGACGACACACGTTGATAACAGTGGCAGGAGCATACAGTGCGCGAAAAAAAGGCCAAAAGGCATCTCGCAATATTTCTACAGGTTCTCTCTCTAACGTGAACTCTAAATGGCGAGTGAGTTTCGATTCATCTCCAGATCTGAATTCGGTAACCAGAGTTATTTATAATCACTTCGTAGATCTAATATTGTCTCTCTCTATATCTTCGCATGTCGCACTCTCTTATCTGATTTGTCTCTCCAGTAGCTCATGATCAAGTGGTAGATGGATAACGTTTTTTTATGATGGTAATTTTGTTCTAAGTGCTCTTGGAGAGTGTCCATATGCAAAGGTGCTTAAAGGAACCGTCCTTCTTCTTAACAAAGAATATGGAGCCCCCGCTGTGGAGAAGATGGGCGGTATGAACCCCTTGGGGGCGCCGAGGGATTTTCTTTCTATGTAGCTCCTTAATGGCTCTTTTAATTCAGGACCTGCCAAGGGGTAGAATGTTTTTCCAAAAAGGTTATAGGTATGGCACCCTGGAAGCTAGTCTATGGGCAATCATAGGGTCGGTGTTGGGGAGCTTGTCTGCATTCTTGTTTGCTAGCAGTAACGTCCCAAATTCCCTGTAATTCCGAGAGGATGTTAGCTCTACTATATTATGACGCGAGCGAGAGGTGAGCTGGGTCTACAGTGACCTTGTGACAGAGTGATCTTAGGGAAGGAGGTCCTACCTCCTGCAGGAAGCCTTATCTCCTTGGTATTCCCCATTGATAGCTGGTCTGTGCTTGTAGCCAGGGTAGGCCTAGGAATGACAGGGAAGTAGTGTGGGAAATGAATCCAATGAGAAATGAGAACCTTTCACGATGACTGGGATTCATAATGATCCTCAAGTGTTCTGTCTCATGGTCCACTGGCCCTGAGTTCATGGGGGATCCATCCTACTGTTTCCATTACCACGGGTGAAGTTTTATCTGAATTAAAAACGCCCGTCTTCTGAGCAAAGAGACCGGTCCATGAAATTGCCTACTTGGCCCGCCGAAGTCTAACCAAGCTGATGTAGATACCCATTGAGAGTTAAAAACTCCCCGGCAAAACTTTGATAGGGACAAAGGAAGTAAGGAGAAGTCTTTGTTTTGTTCTTTCTTATATGAGGGTTCGCACCGATGAGATGGAATGGAATAATTGTGTGTTTTTCCCAGCTAAGTCTTTATTCTGAAAGCAATTGATTCATTATCATCTAGCTGTGGTGGTCCGGTGGTCCATAATGGCTGTCCAACCAGTCTCCGTGGCACGGCTAGGCAGGTTGGTAGGAAGTGGTCCCCATCATTCTGCGCTCTCACATTTTTTACTATGGAATCCTCCACTTGCATATTGCCTCAATTCATTCCTTGCTCCTCTGCGGATCTTCCCTTGGGGTTCCTTAGGAAGAGCTGGCAGTGACTGCAGGGGACTGCCTTAGTATCTAAAAAATAGATTAGCCTTCACCTCTCCTCTGTTCGATGCGTTACAGACAGATCGGTATTGATTTCGAGAAGCCAATTATGAAATAAGGCATCCATCCAAACCAGGTGGGCAGAAGGTGTCCATCTCGCACGGGCAAGTTGCATCTTTTACTGCGCTGCGTAGTCCTTTCCTAAAAAAAGACATATTTTGCTGCGTCATTCCTCAAGTTTGTTTCGATCTGCCCCACCTCGCTTGACCCTCCATGGCATACTCGGCAACCGGGGCGTTTGCCCCCATGTGCGCAAGGATAGTATATTGCAGCTTCAGCAGTAACTACACCGCGATGGGGATCCGTTCAACTTACATCTGACTCACTGCGTCGAATGAAACTCCTCCAGGTGATATTCTATTCCGTTGCCGTCCTTGAGTTTCAATTAAAGGGCTATCCCAGGGCAATGGCTTTGTGCTTACATCAGCATAATAATACACAGGCCTTCCGATCTGAACTGTATGAAATTGCGCAGGTTTCGCTGTCGAATATAAGCCTACATTGATTGAGTAAACCCCGGAAAATTGATCGCGAGTCTCTCCGCCGAATCTGGTGGGGGGGGGGGTGGGGGGGGGGGGGGGGGGAGGGTGGGCAACTTCGGGCTCAATACCAGGCTCCGAATTGGGTGGTCCAGTAGGCTTGTTCCTTGACCTCCAGGTTGGTAGTACCCGGTCGGATAAGATGCGTGCACAGTATGGCCGCTTAGATCTCTGGTATCGCTTGTCCATACACTTGGGATATTATGTGCCAGGTCTTGGCCTTCATAAGCGTCACCATTTAGTTTTCAATGCTTGCAATCTCATGCGCAGTTAGCCATAGATCAGTTTGAAGCTGTTTGAGATCGACTTCCGGACTACTAGCCCCAGCGGACTCCATTTTGTGGCTTTAGTATCCCTTCACGATACTAGTGGGATACCGCTGGACATCCATGGCTTTGGACTGGCTTGGTCACAGCGAAGGCTAGATGCAGACTGGAACAGGAGGCAGCATAGATGTAGACTGGATCCAGGCAAGGACAGAAAAAGCACAGTTGAGCGATACGTAGGTATCGAGAGTTTGCAGGGTAAAACTCGCAAGGTGAGGAACTAACAATTGAAAGCAAGTTCCAAAGGCAAGAGGGACTGCACAGCAGGAGCTTAACCCAATAACTCAAGCAACTGGAGATCAGTGCTTGAGGAGTTTAATATGCTTGCAAACAGGAAACAGGAAACAAAGATGGCACCCCAGCAGAGATACAACGATTCCACCATCTTGCCTGAGGAGAGGCATAACTTAAGGGCAAACACAGTAAACAAGGTTCCAAGTTATGGCAAGAGATATAGCCTGACAGTCAACCTAGCCAACAGGATATAGTTTTTATACACACTCAAAGTAGTGTATTGAGCCTACCGGAAGGCACAAAACACCTTCGCCCAGGCGATGTAGGCCTCTACACTTATGATTACGCTATTCAGCTTAACATCTGAACTTCTACACAATGCTGCGCTCTCTCTCCGCTGTTTTTTTTTTTTTCCACAGTCACACAACTGAGTGATTATTGTTCTGAAGAAGCAATACTAAGTCCCCAGAACTCACACTAAACTAAACGAACACCATGTTTTTAACTGTTGGTATGAATTTTCCTTTTCCCTGAAATGCTGTGTTGCTTCTTTACACGATGTGATGGGATCTTTAACACCTTCCAAAGTAGTTCAACTTTGTCTCACGGTTTCGTCAGGAGTCCTTTTCTTCCCAAAAGTATTGGGTGTGGGGGGGAAGCATCAAGATTTCTTCTGGCAAAACTGAGACAACCCTTTATTTTCCTCATTTTGCTCAGCAGTAGGTTTTTTCCCCCCCCTTCACTTGGGACTCTTGCCATGTCAGCCATTTTTTTGCAGAGTTCATCTTTCTATTAGTGGAGTCATGAACACTGACCTTAACTAAGGCAAGTGAGGTCTGCAGTTCTTTTGATGTTTTGTGACATCTTGGAAGAGTCGTCACTGTGCTCTTGGGGTAATTTTGGCCACCTGGCCCTCCTGGGAAGGTTCACAACTGTTTTTCACATTGTTTTTCTTTTCCTTTCTCCATTTGTTGAGGACATAATGGAAATTTTTCATTCTGGTTCTCATGATTCCCAAATCAAAGCTTTCAATAGATGCTTTATACACCTTTTCCAGTACTAATAGATCTCAATTACTGTTTCCATTTGTTTCCTGAATCTCTTTTTGGATCTCTCCCCATGATGGCTAGCCTCTGACGATATCTTATTGGTCTATCTTCAACTTTGTCAGGCCATGTCCCAATTAAGTTCGATTCTTCACACACACACACACAGTTTGGCACTAATCATAAAGATTTGTACTCAGAGTCCCCAAAGATCTGTGATAAAACAACTTATTAATTTGGGCTAATTACCTTTCTTTCACACAGTTGCCATTTGTAAGGTTTTGGTTACTTTTTTATTTTCCCCCTAATAATAAAGTATAAAATATAGCAAACCTGCATTTTTGTGGTTTATCCTTTTGTATATGTTGTTCTTAGATATCTAAGTTGGTCACGGGGTGGTCGCGCGGCTTCCGCTGCTTCCCCTGCCTGACACGTCACCCCCTGCTCGCAGGGGATCCGGCGGGGCAGCGCCCGCGACCTTCCCACGCGGGTTCCCGGGCCCCGGGGGCGCCGCGCCCCTTTAAACCGGCCCCGGGGCTCCTGTAAAACCCCCCGCCCCCGGGGCCCCCGTGCGCGGGCCGCCCCTCTAAAAGCGCGCGCCCCGCCACTTCTCTAAATTTGGGGGGGCCAGCGTCCCGATAATTGGTCCATTGTAAAAAGGGAGGGATTCTTTTTTTAAAAGGGATCCGCCCCCAACACTTCCTGCCATTTCTTTTGGTTTTTTTTTGGGGTTTGCTTAGAAGTTTTGGATTTTTTTGGCCCTTGATTACCTTTTAAACCATCCTTTTTGCCCCCCTTTTTCCTTGCCCTTTGGGCCTTTTTGCCGCCTGCCCGGACCGTCTGCCCGTCCTAACTACGAACCTCTGTCCCCTGCCCGGGCCCTTCTGCCTGCCCCCGACTACCCTCCGGTTTAAAACTTTTTTTTTGTACCACGCTGAAACCCCGGGCCGGGCCTTTGAAAGAAATTTAAACGTCGGGGGGAAACGACCTGGTAGCCTCACGCCGCAGCAAGTCCCTCCCGCTTTGCGGGGGGCCTCGGGTAAAAACCCGGGGGGCTACTTGGGTTTTCCCTTCCCTGGCGTGGTTTAAGCTATAAACGCTTGCGGGGCCCCAGCGGATCCACTCCTCCTTTACAGTACGGGGAACTGGCCATGGTTTTCCCCCAGGGTACCTCTGCCTATCTCCGGGAACCCCACACAGTTTTTCCCCCACAATTTAAACCCGCTCGACCAGTTTCCCGGCCAGATGCAGAACCTGGCGACCCCGTCTGCCTCCACCGCTGCCCCCCCTCTGCACCTGCATCCTTTGCTCCCGGCACCTTTTGCTCTCCCTGCTTCGGGACCTTTTTCCTGCATTTTCCACTCCCCTCACGCTACGTTTGGAGCCCCCAAAGAAGTGCCGGGGGTTAAATCAGCCAGTGCCCCCCAAAACATCCCCAAAATGATGGGGAAACCAAAATTCCCTATAGACGACCCCCTTCATAATCCCTCTTGTCTGAGAAAAACAAAACCACAAAAAGGGGGAACAAAATTTTTACCAAAAAACAAACAAAGCTACACTTACAGCTAAATTTGGCTGAAAAGATACCAGCGGCAGGCTTCTAGGGCCCCTTTTATGCTGCAGGGGAAAAGAGGGCAGGGGGCCGTTAATTGATGGGGAAAAATGCTCTGGGGCCCAAATTTCCCACACCACCAAGGGGCAAAAAACCACATTATAACAAAAAGGGAAAGGGACTGTTTTAAAAAGGGCAACAATACCTGATGGGGAATTGCATATGGATAAAGCGATACAGAGGGTAACCTATCTGAAACAATACACCATGCGGGGGTTATCAGCTTATACCCACCCCAAAAAAAAAAAAAAAAAAAAAAAAGTTTGGGGGAAAAGCCGCCCAGCATTAGAAGGGGGGAAACTGCACAAAATATTTTGTACCCTAAGCTCCCCAGAAATTTTTGGGGGCAAAAAGATAACATGCGGGAAAAGTAATCAATTAGGAGGTATTAGTTGAAAAAACAGTAGCTATCTTTTGCCCAAAAATACGGGGAGTTTTGGGGTTTTAAAAAGTATTTTTTTGCAGTGCACCTTCTAAGTTTTTGGGCGGCTTTTCCCACAAACTTTTTTTTTTTTTTTTTTGTGGGGATAAAAGCAAAAATACCCGGGCCTGGTGTACTGTAAAAAAAAAAATGGGGTTACCCTCTGTATTGTTTTAATCCAATGCAATTCTCATCGGGTATTTTTTCTTTTTTTTAGCGGGGTTTTCCCCCCATGGTTATAAATTGGTTTTTTGCATGCTGGTGTGAATTGGTCCCTTTGGGAGCATTGTCCACAATTAAGGCCCCTTTCCATCTTTTCCCAATCAGCTTTAAGGCCATAGAAGCCTGCTGCTGGTATCTATAGCCATTGAGCTTAAGTGTACCCTTTTATTTTTTTGGGTTAAATTATGTCCCTTTTTTTTGTGGTTTTTTTTTTTTTTTTTGTTGATACCCTTAGGGACTCGCAAGAAATAAAGGACCTTGCCGTTTGGTTTTCGACTTGCGTTACTGTAGCTACTGTATCAACCCAATCCCCTTCAAAATTTAAATATTTTTTCCCCACATTTTTTTTTTGGGCCCAAAAATACTGGGGGGGCTTAGGGTACAAGTTTTTGTCCAGTGCACCTTCTAAGTGCGGGGCGGTTTGGCCCACAAACTTTTTTTTTTTTTTTTTTGTTTGGGGGTGATATAAGCTGATACCCAGCAGGGGGATCTGTACAGATGGCGTTACCCTCTGTATCGCTTTATCCATACAATTCTCATCAGGTATTGTTGCTTTTTTTAAGCAGTTTTGGGCCCCCTTTGTTTTATAATGGGTTTTTTTTTTGCATCCGGGGTGTGAATTGGTACCTAAAGCATTTGCCCCATAAAATTAACGGAAACCCCCATTTTTTCCCCATGCACATGGGGGCCAAAGAACCTCCCTGCTGGTATCTACCCAACCATTGAGCTGTAAGTAAAGCTTTGTATTTTTTTGGAAAAATTATGTCCCATTTTTGGGGGTTTTTGTTTTTTTTTTTTTTTTTGATAGCGTGGGACTCGCAAGACTTGGGGGAGCCTTGCCTTTGGCTTCGAGCTTGGCGTACTGTAGCTACTGTATCAACAAAACCCTTTCATAATTTAAATACTTTTCCCAGCATGAAAATCTTTTTGCCCAAAAATACTGGGGACTTGGGGTTACAAGTATTTTTGGCATTTGCACCTTCTATGTGCTGGGCGGCTTGCCCAAAAAATTTTTTTTTTTTTTTTTTTTTGTGGGTGATATAACTGTTTTACCCAGCATGGTGTATCTTACAAAATGGGGGTTACCCTCAAAAATCGCTTTATCCAAATGAAAATTCCCCATAAATTTTGGGTTTGCTTTTTTTAGCATCCCCCCATGTTTTTATAATGGGGGTTTTTTTGGCAGGGCTGGTTTTGAATTGGAAACCTAAGCATTTCCCTAAACAATTAAGGGAAACCTGCCATTTTTTCCCCCTGCAGCAAAGGGGCCATAAAAACCCTGCTGCTGGTATCTTGTTTTAAAAACCCTTGGCTTGGGCTACGCCACTAGGGATCGGGGGGATCCTCTAAAAGGGGCGGACCCCAAAATTTTTTCCTCCGGGGGTTTCCCAACCGTCTTCGGGGAAACCCCCCCAAAGGCCCGTACTTCTTCACTGCCGCGCGCTGTTTCCGGGCTACTCAGGGGACACCACAGTCGGTCAGTATTCGGTTGCAGTTTCGCACTCTTGTTTTCGGAGCTGGACTGGAACAACAAGCTTTTGGTGCGACATTTTGGCAAGGCCCTGGGGGCCCGAATAAAGGGGACGGAGCCCCGCCCCCGGGAATCTACCACGGGATACCTAATCCTTTTGGGCCCAAACCCAGTGGATATTCCTTTGGGCCGAAAGGCAACAAAAAGCCCCCCTTTAAAAGGGGAAAACCCGCCGTCCACGCCTTTTCCCCCCCCGCTTGGCCCCACGTTCCAGGGGGTCCCCCCTTTTCCCCTCCAATGGCCTCTGAGAGGGAAACCCATGCGGTCGGGGAAGAGCCCAAACCCGTCCCAGGAGGAAAAGTTCTCAAACGTCGTCTGAAGCAGCTCTGCTTCTATTGTGGGGGTTCTGGCCATTTCAAATTTGGGGGCGTTCCCGGGCACCCGGGAAACTTCCCCCCTAGGGGTGTAGAGAGGCAACCCTAGTTTTCAGAACCCCGGGCCCCTCCCCTTTTTGACCATGGCCCCCTATAAAATTGGGGCTTTCTCCGGACAACACCTTTAGGCCCCCGCCTTTTTTTGATTCAGGATAGGCCGGGAAAATTTTAAAAAGCCCAAAAAAATTGTGACCGAGGTTTTTTTTTTTCCCCGTGACTCCCCTTTCAAAACCTATGTTCGTCCTTTCCCCGGTCAGTTTGGGGAATGCCTTAAGGACGCGATCCCGGGTTCCGTAAAGCCCCCCCCCCTTCTTGCAAATTGGGGGCCCTTCCCCAAGGGGACCCTTGGGAACTTTTGTCCTGCCCCCGATCCTCCTCGGGGGAAACCTTTTGGGCATTTTCCTTTGGGAAAAGAACCATACCCCGAAATTTGGGTTGGAAACACAGGTAAGTTTATTTCCTTTTGGGGTTTCCCGCTTGTCTCCCCTCGTTCCTGTTCTAAGCCGCAAAATTTGCTCCCCCAAGTCACCTCCCCGGGGGGTCTGCCTAGCCTCCCCCAGGTCCCACCATCGCCATACTGGGACTTTGCCGATGTTTTTTTTCGGAGAGTTCCCCGGGTTAAACGCTTCCTCCACACCGGGCCCTTTTGGGTTGTCCCATTTACCGAAACCTGGCTGGACCCCCCAGAGGCCGGGGTTTTCCCCCTCCGCCCGGAGATAAGCGATTTTCTGAGTACACAAGGAGAACCTCCGCAAAGGATTGATTTCCCTAAGTTTTCGTCTCCGGGGTGGACCGGGTTCTTCTTTTGTGGAGAAAAAAGACGGGTCCCCCGGGCCCCGCATCGACTATCGGGGCTTTTGGAAAAAAAACCGTAAAAAAACGCTAAACCCTTGCCCTTGGAAACCCGAAAATCCTTTTGACCGGGGGGGCCGTGTGGGGCCCAAAATATTTTCTAAACTGGAAAATACGGGGGGGCCCTTTCACATTTTTAAACCGCATTAGGGAAACCCATGGAAAAGGAAAACGGGATTTTAAAACAAAGGGACCGGGCCCTTTCGAGTATTTGGTTTTTGCCTTTCGGGCTCTGCAAAGCCCCCAATAAAATTTTCAGAACTTTTTAATGAGATTTTTTCGGGGAAACCCAGTCTATGTCTGTGTAATCGTCTACTTGGGGTTTTTCCATCTTCTCCCCCCCTGATCCGAGACTCAAACGCCCCCCATGGGCCGCCAGGGCCCCCAGGCGCCCCGCACTCATCACTCTTTTCCAAAAACCCAAAAAATTCCTCTTTGAACTTTCCAGCTTACCCTTCTTAGGGGGACATCTCTTTAATAAAAGGGGCCCCCGGAAAAGGGTCCCCCAAACAAACCCGGTGTTGCAGTGGCCCAAACCGGGGGCCCCCTTTGGCCATTCAACGTTTTTTGGGGTTTGCCAAATTTAAAAAGGCCCAAATTTTTCCCCCACTTTTCCCAAACTTGTGGCTCCCTTTGGGGGCCCTGACTAGGAAGAATTCCCAAACCCAAATCCGGGCCCCCAAGGGGGCCCCCAAAAAACCCTTCCCCCCGGCACAAAGTGGCAAATTTTCTTCGGCCCGGTCCGGGCTCGCCCATACCCCCAAAATTTCCGTTTATTCTGGGGAAAGGGGATGGTTTTTTTCCGTCGGCCCTGGTGCGTCCCCCCTGCAAGAAACCTCCGCTGGTAAACTACTACCTGTTTTTTTTTTTCCAAACATTCCTCCTGCCGAGAAGGGAAATATACCATAGGGGATCGGTTTAAACACTGGCCCTAAGCTGGGTCTTGAAGAATTGGGGTCATCTCTGGGGGGGGCCCCTACCCCCTTGACATTTTCACAGACCACAAGAACCTTCTGTACCTTCAAAGGTTTGCCAACGCCTGGGAAACCCCGCGCCAAAATTTGGTCCCTTTATTCTTTGGCCCCTTTTGGACTTCCCCTTACATTTTCGGGCCCGGCCGAGAAAAACCTCAGAGCTGATGCTAAAACTCGTTTCCTGTTTAAAACGGGGGGTCCCCTTTAGCCTCCTTTCCCCCCAAAAAATTGTTTTCCCCCGGGGGACTCGTCACGGCTGCCCCCCCGGGGACCTCCGCACCTACCCCCCGGAAACATAATTTTTGGGGACCTGCCTTTCCCCTAGAAAACCTGGGAAATGGGGACACTCTTCTCATAAAGGCGGGCAAACCCCGGAGTCCCCAAAAGGGGGTTTTGCTTCAATTTGGCTCCCGATATTAAATGGTGGCCTACCCCCTTGCTCAGGGCATGAGGGCCCTTCCTTCTAGGCCCTTTCACCTCCTGTTCCCGGGAATAAGGTTTTCCCCGCCTCAACCCCGGGCCCCTTTTCAGCCGCTCCCGGTGGGCCCAAAAACCGGACCCATGTAGCCATGGGACTTCATTACTGAACTCCCGGCCTCAACTGGAAAAACCAAAGGGCTCCCGGGTTGTGACCCCAAAACCGGGTTTTTTTCCCCAAAAAAACCCCCTTTATCCCACTGCCCGGGGGTTAACCCTCTGCCCCCCCAAATTTCCCCCAAAATTTTTCATTCACCTTTTTCCTTTTGCACGGGCTCCCCCTTTTCCCTAAATTTTTTCAGAAAGGGGAGTCCAATTTATTTTCTAAAAATTTTGGCGGGGTTTTTTTGTGGTCAATTGCAGGTCCCCGTTAGAAATTTTCTTTCCCCAACCACCCCCAACTAATGGCAGGTTTTTGGGTTTTAACCAGGGGGGTTTTTGGGGACCTACCTGAGGCATTTTGGTTTCCCCCGCCCCAAGATAACGGGCGATCTTCTTCCCTGGGCAAGTTTTTTTTATAACTCTTTAAAATTCGGGATCGCCCCGGGGCCCCCCCCTTTTTTTTTTCCCTGTTTTTGGGGTTCCCTCCCCGCCCGCCCTCCCCCTGGCCACCTCGTGTTTATTCCCGGCTGTGGGGTGCCCAATAAGGGGCATCAAGGCCTCCCGGCAGCCACCGGGCGGGGCCCGGGTACGGGCTTCTGGGTCGCACCAAAGCTCAGGCTGACAGGGTTTTTCCGTAGGGGCCCCCCCCCCTATTTGAGCCGGGCGATAGGGTTTGGTTTGGGCCCCCAAATATATTCGCTTTAAGGGCCCCTTTTTTATAAGTTAGGCCCCCAAAAACTTGGGGGCCGTTTGAGGTACTGCAAACGACTTGATCCGGTGTCCTACAAGCTCCGCTTGCCTCCTACCCTGCGCATCCCGAATGCCTTCCATGTCTTTCTCCTTAAACCGGTGGTACTGAATCGCTTCTCCCCGGGGGCTGTCTCGTCTTCTCATGTGGCCACTCTGACAACATCTTTGAGGTCAAGGAGGTGCTGGCACAGAAGACAGTCAGGGGGAAGCGGTTCTTTCTCATTGACTGGAAGGGGTTCGGGCCGGAGGAGCGGTCGTGGGAACCGGAGGCCAACCTGTCGCCTGACCTCCTCTCTAGGTTTCAAAAGAAGAGGGGGAGACCTAAGGGGGGTACTGTCACGGGGGTCGCGGGCTCCGCTGCCCCCCGCGACCGTCACCCTGCTCGCAGGGGATCCGGCGCGGCAGCTGCGGCTGCCCGCGACCTTCCCCCTGCTGTCCCGGTCCCGGCGCCGCGTCCCTTACCTGTCCGCGCTCCTGTGAACGCCGCTCCCGGCCGCCGTGCGCGTGGCCGCTGCTCTAGGCGCGCGCGCGCCGACTTCTCTAAATTTAAAGGGCCAGCGTCCCGATAATTGGTCCATTGTCAGGCGCTGGTTCTATTTAAGGTATCCGCCCCCAACACTTCCTGCCAGTCTGTTGGTGTGTTTTTGGTGCGTTAGAGAGTTTTGGAGTTTTGTCTTGATTACCTGTGTACCAGTCCGCTTGCTCACGTTTCCTGACCTTGCCTGTTTGCCGCCTGCCCTGACCGTCTGCCCGTCTCTGACTACGAACCTCTGCCGCCTGCCCTGACCTTCTGCCTGTCCCCGACTACGCCTCCGGATTACGTTTTTGTACCACGCTGTACCCCGGCCGCCATCGCAAGCAAGTCACGTCAGGGGTAACGACCTGGTAGCCTCACGCCGCAGCAAGTCCATCCCGCTTTGCGGCGGGCTCTGGTGAAAACCGGGGGCTACTTAGATTCCGTTCCCTGGCGTGGCTTAGCTATCATCGCTTGCGTTGGCCCAGCGGATCCACTCCTCCGTTACAAGTTTGTTTGGTGATCTGAAACATCAAAAAGATTAAGAAATCAGTAAGGGGGCAAATACTTTTTCACACCATTGTAAAACTAAATGAAAATGCAAAGGCCTAGTTATATCCAAATTGGAGCTATGCATTAGAAACTATTTAGCTATTTACCTATTTCTTTTTTGGCTGCCAGTATCAGGCACACAGAGTAAAATTTAAGCGTGGAATCCACGAGGATTCAGCAGTTGAAATCTGTATTGTCTGACACAATTTTAGGGAGTATTTTTACTAAAGTACATGCTTGTTTCATGTAAATATAGAGGTATTTTTAGGATTAGGTTTTACAGGCAGTTTGCAATTAGAGTGCAATTTATGCCTTTGGTTTTGGACGCGGATCTTCGTTAAAATACACATGCAATACATGTACAGATGTTTTAGGTACAATACTAGTTGCATGAGGATTTTAGCCATCCCATTGACATCAATGGTAAGTTCCAGCATGTTTTCAAGTGAAATACCAGTAAATGAATGAGAGTTTGTCTCAAACTCTTTGAAAACAACGGTCTGAAAATATGCATCGTTTAAACTACAACATGTATTTTCTATTGAGGCCAATGGGAATCATTTTCTTTCAGTTTTCAACAAAGATTTTAAGGCGGATTCTACGTGGAATCCACCTAGAAATCTTCGTTGTGTGAACATACTCTTACATTTTTTTAATGGCATTTTAGTTAAAAAAAAACCCCTCCAATTTAAATAAAATAGTGTGTGGCAAAAAAAATGTTGATGCAATTGTTGGCACAAACTAATAAATAAAGTTATAAATAGTGCAAAGTTAAAGTAGACAGTCTAAAAATGTAGTAGATTTTTCACTGTATAATCATCCCAATTAACGCTTTATGTTGAGGGACCACTGTATGGTGACATAATCTCTATCTGATTTGGGAGAGATTTACGCATGACGGTAAAAGTAGAAAATGTACAAGGAAGGGCTATATATGGGCAAAGGAAAGGAATTGGGGTCTGATCCATACCTGTCATAGGTGTCAGAAGTCAGCCTAGAGCAGCAGGAAGAAGAGGGTGTTTGCTAGCTCCAGTACATGCGCGTTGGGAGAATGGACAGGAGGAAGCCCAAAGTAAAAAATGGACTCTAATGATATAAGGCACAGAGAAAAATGTAGGTCTGAAAGACATTAGCGTGGATGATCATGCCGTCAGAATCTGGGCGGGAAGAAAAGGGAGGGGGCGTTGGAGAGCAATATTATAAAGAGTACAGGCTAGAGTATAGCGAGTTCACCAGAGGAGCGAAGACGTGAATGTTGTAGCAGAAAAAGGATATGCAAAGTAGTTGGATGACATAAAAAGATAGAGGAAATTAGGAGAAAAATAGTGTCACGCACACACTTACCAGCACGTGACGTGGGGGCCACTGTAATGAAGTTGATTTATTTCTACTCAGTTGCACTCACCTCTCCCTCAGGTGGCAAATCGAGCATAAATCACACCCCAGGACAGTTCCAGCACCCCAAAAATATTCTGTTGCCACCACCTTCCTCAATAATCAAAAAGAAAAGGAAATCAGAGTGAAGGGCTCTGATCCAAAAATACCACTTACCAACGCTTACAGGATTACCTCACTGCTCTCCAGCAGTTACAGGGTTAATAACACTTCTTCAAGGTTATGAGTTCTTACAGCAAACAAGAGCTAAGCTTATTCATTTTTATTTAATATGCAAAAGGTACAGTGCTTACATAAAAAATACAACAACATACTTAAATTAAAAGAGCGAAAATAGAAAATTCCTAACATTTACAATGGTAGGTTTTCAGGTCCTGAGGCACAGAAGAAATGGAACACAGTTCAATCAGAAATTGAACCCCAAACTATGTACAAAGTTATGAGCCTGGACAATGTGTCTTATAGGCCACTCAGCCATCTCAGGTTTCCAAACCTCCCATCTGCTAATTATAGTAATTAGCTTGTACCTGACTGGATGGGAATATGATAAGGGGTCAGATGCTCATCCTTAATGAGGATTGTTACTCACTTCTCCCACTAGATGGCATCTACAGGCTGTTCTTCAGTTTGGACAGGTCAGTTGAACCCTGACCTTTCTATGACCAGTTTATTATGGCCAGGACAGGTTAAAGGGCTCATCTGGCCTGGCTTTTCTTGTTATATCCTATTGGAGTCTGTATATACTAAAGGCCATTAAATTGTTATAAATATGCTGCTTAGCAAATATGTAAACTAGGTGGTAAATTGAATAGTATTAAGGGGACATATGATATTCCACAGGCCAGGGCCACAAATTCCATTTGCAAAGGGGGGGGTGGAGGTCTTATATATATACAGGGTTATGTACAGAAATATATAGACAGGGTTAAAACAGTGCAGGATATATTCTGCATAACATACAGTTCTATGGCAGATACAAACAGACCTTATAATCATCTCATAGCTGCCCTGCCCATTTTCCTCACAAATAGGTTATTAAAAGAGGATTACATAAAATATATTGTATGGTATGCTAATGACCGGACCTATAAAGGGTATTGAATACATGTAAAGAGAGTATTTGTATGTAAAAGATATTTCACAGTATTGTTGATGACTGTAAATAGAAACATGGGGCATAGAAAAGAAAATATGTGGGTGTGGATGGGGAAAGCAAGAGGTAGGGGGGAAAAGATTTTCAGAAGGTAGGGGGTTAAATATACACTCTGAAAATTACTTTGAAAAATCTTCATTGAAATGAAAAGTATAGGGATGACGTTTTTTTAAACGACAAAGTTTTAAAAACGGGACGGTTTTTAGGTTTTTCGGAAATTTCCCCATAAGCGATAATTAAAAGGGGAAATCTGCCATAACTATTACATGCCCCCTTTTTGCCGCTTCATGTCTTTGGCGGCCAGCAAATCAGCTTAGAGAGGGGGACTGGGTGGCGAAAGTCATGACTGTGAGTGTATGGGTTGTCATTTTCTGGAAAAAAACATGACCCGTTTTGCTAGAACACCCTTCCTGTTCAGCATCATGTGGTTTTATAAAGCAGAAGGTGTTTAGCCCAAAAAAACCCCAGCCAGCTCAAGACACTTTTTTCTTGTTCACACAACAACTATTCTTTTAGCTGTGAACATTGGGGCATAGGTAGGGTTAGAAATTTTCAGTTTTAGTTAGTTAGGCAGGCTTTTAAAGAAGTTAGCGCTGTACAGCCGCGAGGGGATTGGGGTGCGGACGAACACAAAAAAGCAGGCAGGGTTTTTTAAAGGAGTTTGTATTTGTCAGCCCAGACTCTGCTTTGAACCCTACATTGAAATGGGTTTTTTTTACATTTTTGGCCAGCACACGTCCCCCACCGAGGTGAAATAGTACTTTTATTTTGTTCAGCCCGGGTTTTTTTCAGAGACCCACCTTGTACTTTCTTTTGGGTACAGAAATTACTAGAAATGTGTTGTAAATTTTTATAGCTGCAAAAACCACCTTTTATTTTGTAAACAATTTAATTACGTGTTTTTCACTGTGGCGAGGCCATTTTTGTTCAAAGACCCACCATGTTTCTTACATTAGGATAAAAAGCAAATTTTTAGTAACTGCTGTTGTTTTCATTGGTGCAAAACCACCCTTTTTTTATCGGGGACACAATTTAATTTGTTTTTTTTCACTTTGGCGCGGCCCCTTTTTGTTCAAAGACCCATCTTGTATTATATTATGATACAGAAATTTGCAGTAATTTGTTTATTTCTAGGGGCAAAAACCACCCTTTTTTTTTTCCCTACACAATTTTAAATTTCGTGTTTTTCACTTTGGCCAGACCATTTTTTTTAAGACCCCTTGTACTTACATTATGATACAGAAATATTCTAGTAACTGATGTTGTATTCATTAGGGTGGGCAAAAACCACCTTTTATTATCCGTACACAATTTAAAACGTGTTTATTCACTTGGCGCAGGCCATTTTTTGTTCAAAGACCCCACCTGTACGTTACATTAGGATACAGAAATTTTCTAGTAACTGCTGTTGTATTTCATTGGGGCAAAAACCCCCTTTTATTACCTGTATACAATTTAATTACGTGTTTTATCCCTTTGGCGCAGGCCATTTTTTGTTCAAAGACCCATCTTGTACTTATATTATGATACATAAATTTGCTAGGTAATTGCTGTTCTATTTGCAAGGTGCAAAAACCACCTTTTTTATTCCGTAACACAATTTAATAACTGTTTTTCACTTTGCACCGACCAATTTTTGTTCAACAGACCCACCTTGGTACTTACATTAGGATACAGAATTTTTTAGTAACTGCTTGTTTATTCTCATTGTGCAAAACCCACCTATTCCTATCTGAACACAATGTTTATTACATGTGTTTTCACTTTGACGCAGGCCGATGTTTTGTTCAAATACCCACCTTGTTACTTACCTATGGATACAGAAATTTTATTTAGTAAAACGGCTGTTGTATTTCATTGGTGCAAAACCCACCTTTTACTATCTGTACACAATTTTATTACGTGTTTTACACTTGACGCAGTCCAAAACAAATTTTTGTTCAAAGACCCACCTGAACTTACATTATGGATACAGAATTTTTAGTAACTGCTGTTGTATTTCATTGGTGCAAAACCACCTTTATGAGCGTTATCACAACCTTGACCATACCAAATCTCACACACTCTCCATATACACACCGCCAACAAACAAAAAGATTTTTTCACTTTAGCGGCAGGTCGCATTTATGTTCAAAGACCCACCGTGAACTTAAATTAGGATACATGAAATATTCTACTGTAAATGATGTTGTATTTCATTGGTGCAGAAACACCACCTTTTTAATATCCCGTACACATTTAATTACTTGTTTTTCACTTTGGGGCGGGCCCAAATTTTTTTTTTCAAAAAACCACCTTGTACTTACATTGGGGATACAAAATTTGCTAGAAATTTGGGCCGTTGTTTTAAAGGGTGCAAAAAAACCACCTTTTTTATCCTACAAAATTTTAAATTTACTTTTTTTTCCCACTTTTGGGGGAAAGGACATTTTTTTTAAAAAAGGGCCCCACCTTGTATTTAAAAAATTAGGATACAAAAAATATTTTTAGTAACCGCTTTTTTAAATTTCTTTTTGGTGCAAAAACCCAAACCTTTTACTATCTCCCCCAAAATTTTTAAAATTACATTTTTTTTCATTTTTTGGCCGGGGCCATTTTTGTTCAAAAGCCCCAAAATTTTTAACTTAAAACCCAACGATAAAAGGAAATTTGCTAGTAATTTTTTGTTGTTTTTCCCATGGGTGCAAAAACCCCCTTTTTATTATCCGTACAAAATTTAATTACTTTTTTTTCCACTTTGCGCGGGGCCTTTTTTGTTAAAAGGGAACCCCCCTTTGTACTTACATTGGGATCCAAAAATATTCTAGTAACAAATGTGTTTTTCTTTGGGTTGCAAAACCCACCCTTTTAAATTACCCCGTTACAAAATTTTAAATTTTACGTTTTTTTTAAAATTTTGGCGCGGGCCCTTTTTTTTGTTCCAAAGACCCACCTTGTATTTCCCATTGGGATACAAAAATTTTTCAAAGTAATGTTTTGGTTGTTTTTCCATTGGTGAAAAAACCCCCCTTTTTATTATCCGTACACAATTTAATTAGGTGTTTTTTCACTTTGGCGCGGGCCCAAATTTTTGTTCAAAGACCCATCTTGTACTTATTTTTACGAAAACAAAAATTTTGTCTGTAATTGCTGTTTTTTTTCTTTTGGTTTGCAAAAAACCCCTTTTTATTACCGGGTCCCAAAATTTTAAATTTTGGTGTTTTCACTTTTGGGCCGGGCCCCTTTTTTGTTAAAAAAGACCCCCCTTTGGGTCCCTTTACATTAGGAAACAGAAATTTGCTAAAATTTTGCGGGTTTGAAAATTTAAATTAGTGCAAGAACCACCTTTTATTACCCGTACAAAAAATTTAAATTACTGTTTTCCACTTAAGACGCGGGCCCCTTTTTTGTTCAAAGCCCCACCTTTTTTATTACATTGGGAAACAGAAATTTCCCTAGTAACTCCCTGTTGTATTTCTTTGGGTTCAAAACCCACCTTTTATTACCGTAACCCCAAAATTTTTAATTAGGTAAATTTTCACTTTGGCGCGGGGCCCCATTTTTTTTAAAAGCCCCAAACTTTACTTTAAAATTACGAAACAGAAATTTTGCTAAAATTTTGCTTTTGAAATTTCTTTGGTGCAAAAACCCCCCTTTTTTATTATCCTAAAACATTTAAAAAAGGCTGTATTCCCTTTTTTGGTTCACCCCATTTTTTTTTAAAAAAGGGCCACCTTTAAATTTAAAATTTTTTGGATACAAAAAATTTCGTACTTACTTTGGTGTTTTTTCTTTGGGTGCAAAACCACGTTTTTGTAACTTTTAAAAAACTGTATTGTACGTGGTGGGGCCCCTGGTTTTTTTAAAAAAGCCATTGTTGACAAAAATTTCCCTTGAAGAAACTTTTTTCTAGCAACTTTTCTCGTTTGTCTTTGGGCTGAAAAAAACGAAATTTTCCCCTCTTTCCGTGTAACTTCTAAATTTTTTTTAAATTGCGCCCCGGGGGGAACTCAGTTTGGGGGCCCGTTTAGCGCACTTGTATGATATTTTGTTGAAAACTATCAATTCCTAGCCTACTGGGAAATTGTAAATCCCTGGGACTGAAGGAAGAACACTGGGTTATTTTGTCTTACGGTTTCTTCCCCCCAGACCCCATTTTACAGTTATTTGGTAGAAAAAAATTCAATTTTTAATCCTAGTTTGGCTGGGGAGGAAAAATTTGGGAAGGGGGTTTAAAATACTGTGATTTGCCGTCTTTTTAATAAGAGAAAAATCAAAAAAAATCTTCCGTACCTTATTAAAAATTTTTTTCTTTTTTGAAAAAAGGAGCAAATTTCAATTTGGGAAGGGGAGCAAAGAGGGGTGAAGGGAAAAGGGGGGGTAGAGGTACCCGAGAAGGGCTTTTTTCCCGTGTAGGGGACAACAAAGCAAGCCTCCCCCCCTTCGTTCGGTTGAAAAAGGGCCCCCAGGGCCCGACCCCCTCCCCCAGGGTCAGGGCCCTGTGAATCTCAAATAACGAACAATTTCCCAATCCCGTTCTTCAGGTGGTTTAATGGGAACCTGCCCTGCTGAGGGCCAGGACCGGTAAAAGTCAATGCCCCTTCAACTAAAATGGCAAACAAAAACCTCCTTTTTCCCCGGGAAAATTTTTTAAACTGTGGGGGCATGTAGTTTAAGGGGGCCCTGCAGCGGAAAAGGGCATGTATAGTCCCAAAGTCCAGTTTTAACTAAAATGTGGTTTTAAAAAACTCCCCTTTTTCCCGGGACTTTTGAAAACTGGGGGGCATTGGGAGGTTTTGGGGGTCATGCTGGGCCCAGGACAGGGGTAGTCTATGCCAGGTCAACAAAAAAGATGGTTTCCCCAAAGCTCCTTTTTCTTTCCCCATTTTTTAAACTGTGGGTCCTGCGGGTTTGAGGGTCATGCTTTTGGTACAGGACGGTATAGTCCCCAAAGTCCAGTTCAAAATAAAATGGTGGTTCAAAAGACTCCTTTTTTTCCAAACACTTTTTAATCTGTGGGGTCCCGACGGGGTTTAAAAGGTCAAACCCGGGGGGGTCCAGGACAATATAGTCAATGTTTCCCGTTCAACTAAAAGGTGGTTTAAAG
Source organism: Phyllomedusa bahiana (assembly GCA_025379985.1). Classification (NCBI taxonomy): domain Eukaryota; kingdom Metazoa; phylum Chordata; class Amphibia; order Anura; family Hylidae; genus Phyllomedusa; species Phyllomedusa bahiana. The sequence goes on along the minus strand of JAODAL010018060.1, from coordinate 34,842 downwards.
ACTCCCTTTTTTTTGCACTTTTTTTAATTTTGTTTGGGGCGACAGGTTTAAGGGTCATGCTGCGTTTTCCCGGACATGGGTAGTCAATGTCCATTTAAGTAAAATGATGGTTCAAATCATACTGCCTTCCCGGGACTTTTAATTTGTGGGTCAAAGCAGTTTAAGGGGGCAAAGGGTGTGGTACAAGACAGAAATAGTGAATGGTCTGTGACTTTTTTTCTGTGACTTTATAACCTAAAATGTGGGTTTCCCCTTTGATGAAGCCCTGTATCCATTTTAAATGGGGTTTTTGGAATTAATTCCAGCTTTTCCAGCCCTGTTTGGGTAAGGGAAAGAAGGTGGGTTTTTTCCCCCTCCCCTAAACTTTAATGGTCCCTCGGCGATTTAAACTATTTTTCGACTAAACGGGTAACGAAAATGTAAATTTAAAGATATCGACCGTCGACCCCATGACGATAGTCAACCCTAATCGCTCATCACTAAAATGTAAATTTTCCCCTTAAAAAAAAAAACTTTATGCCATTTAATTTTTCTAAAATTGTGTAAAAAATTTTCACATAGCAAGCTGGTGTTTTAAAATCGCCCCATGGCCTTTGGGAGTAAAATCAAAATGCCCATAAAGATTTTTTGGGTTTTTTCTACTGTAAAACAAAACTGCTTTGGGGACAATATTTTTTTGTAAAAATTTACACCTTTAAAGAAAAAGATACTAAATTTTTAATTTAGATTCATAAAATTTTTCAAAAGGGAAAAAGCTTTTTTTTAAGCCCGTATCCTCCATAACATTTTGGGAAAAAAATTCTCTGAATCATAACATACTGTAATACTCTATAAAAAATCATAAATAAATATGGGATCTATACAAACATATTTTAAAATTTAATCCACTCTCCTACCCGGGTTTTGATTCGAAAGATTAGGTTGCAAAAAAATGAGACACAAAAAGGGGGAGGGAATATAAAAAGGGATATTTTGTAACATGTGAGATTGATTTTACAGTTATTATTAAATGATATGAGGATGTGTACAGGAGCAGAAAGAAACAACAGATGTTAAATAAACACTACAACAACTAATAACTATAATGGTTACAATTCATACAACAATATTAAAGTTTTCCCCTCCAAAGGCCTTCACACACTTTTTTTCTTCCCCTAGGGGAAGGGTCGCCCTTTCCTAGTGTGGCATTTCCCAAAAATCCCCAACTTTCTCCCTCCTCCAAGCAAAGCCCCCAGGGGTTTTTTTGTGGGCTTTTAAAAACCATAAACTTAAAACCCCTACCTCCCCCAAGAAGCCTGCAGACACTCTGTCCCAACCCCCTTGTTTAATAATTTACATTTAATCTTTTTAAGATTTCATTTCCGGGCCCCTCATGCTAGAAGGCTGGGGCCAAATTTTATTAAACAAATACCTATTGTTTTTTGTCCAAATTTGCACCTTTTAATATTTTTTTGCCTTTCCCAAAACCTTGATAAAACATTCCAAAAAAGGGACCATTCTCCACAAGTGACTCCACAAAAACCCCAATCTTTGGGTTATACAAATTAAAAATTTATAAATAGAATTTTTTTGGGTTTTTACCATTTATAAATATTTTACTGTTTTTAAAAGGCTGTATTTTTTTACTACTGGTCTTTTCAGCTTTATACAAAACCGAAGGGTGTATATTTAATTTTGTGTTTGTATGTAAAAACCTAAGGGTGCGTCCACATGGCAGTACACAAATACTGGCCGGATACTTTAATCAGATTTTGACATTTTGTGTACGTGGTTTTGGGGGACGGTTCTGTCCACGGTTTGTGGATTCGCCTGTCCTCACAAGAACAAATGTAAACCCATAGATCCCTACCCCAAAAGTACCCAAAACCTCTTGACCACATAATAGAAACAATTTTTAAAAAGGAAAAATCGGTCCTAAAAAAATTTCTTTTTTTTAAACCCTAATTTTTAAAAAACCGTGATCTAAACTCAAAAAACCCCAAAGGGACTGTGGGAGGCAAAAAAACAACCACATGGGTGGGACCAGAAAAGGGGATTACAAAACCCGGCCCCCATAAAACCTTAACATACCCCTACCTAACTGAGAAAGATACAGGATAATCGCCCCGATAAGGGCGTTCCTGTCAGCAGCCTTACCCTAATTCAAAAACACCCTGTTATTCCTCATGGTCCCGTCCCTACATGTTTCAATCATCCATGACATCATCAGGGGACAGTCTGGAAAGATATAATTGGACCAAGTGTCTGGGTATAATAACAAATAGATGGCTGCAATAATGCGAGGCACAAGAATTAGAGGGTAGATAAATACCTGATGGTAATTACTGATGCAGAGATAACATACCATGCCGTGTTTACATAACAAAAGAGGACACTACCTTATGTTTCATCTGCATAATGCCGCCTTGTAGTTTGCAATATAAACCAGCAAGACCACCAGGTATTGAGTTTCAGAACTGTAAGTCATCTCCCGCCCTGTAAGGGCATGACAGCGTTGGCTGTGTGTGAGACCTCCTCAATTATTGACTTGTTTCTGTTCTGCCCGAAAACCGGGCAGAAGAATAAACATGTTCTAAATTTAAAAGCAGTGTAAAAAACAGTCTGGCAGAAAATCCGTTCAGTGGTGACTGGTGCTGAATGGATTTTCTTTTAAAGTTAATCAGGATGGTGGACAATCGGTTTACAGACGGCTTTCAAATCCAAATATCGTCTGCAAATCCGACCGAAAATCCTGCCATGGGGACAAGCCCTAACATTTAGCCAATAGATCTTGAAATCATTGATTGATGTTCAACACACAGGATATTGTAAAGGTGCTCATAGAAGGGATATTACAGTCCCCTAAATGAGTAGAGAAAAGTGTCCATGGTACTCAAAAGTTGTATTATTTACAAAACATTCAATGTATTCAGGTCATATCCTTCTAAACAAATTAAATATGTTTGGGTAAGGTAAAGTGCTGTGACTCAATTGTAACATTTCGGTTGGATAATTTTAGTTGTACAGTTCACGGTTACAGTAGGAGGACATATATAATATGGGTTGTGTGAGCAGTATGCCAGTGGAGAAATAGAGGATATGAAGCATTGGTGTCAGTGAAGTAGACTAATGAATGGAGGAAGAGAAGGTTTGAGGTCTGCAGAATAGAGCAGTGGTGGAACAGTGGAGAAGTATATCCAAGAGAGGAAAACTGTTATAGCCGGCTCTATCCTGGTTTCTCTTCCTCCATTTATTTATCTATTTAATTGACAATGCTTAATATCCTCTATTTATCCACTGACATATCGGTCACATTACCCTATTAATGGAATGATTTGGAACGCTATAACTAGTGTTGAGCGATTATAATCGACAAAGTTGAAATCGGCACGGTTTTTATGTTGATCGGAATTTTCCGATCACGCGATAATTTAGGTGAGAATCTGCTCATAATGTATTAATATCGTGCCATTTCCGACGCTTCCTGTCATTTTGGCGGCCAGCAAATCAGCTTAGAGAATAAAGCAGGGTGAGCTGGGTGTGCGACGTCATGACTGTGATGTGTATGGTTATGATTGGCTGGAAAAATCACATGACCTTTTACATAGCACAGCCCTTCCTGTTCAGCATCAGTGTGTGTCTGTGTCTCATAAGAGCAGGATGTATGTCAGCTTTCTCCTCAATACAGCTCAGTGACACAGTTCTCTTTGTTCACAGAGACAACTATGCTTTTAGCTGTGAACATTAGAACATAGGTAGATTAGAGAATTTCAGTTTTTAGTTAGTTAGGCTGAGTGTCACGTTCGCGCCATCTGGCCCCGGTCGCCAGCCACGGCCGCTGCGAGCATAACTGCGGCTTGGCTTTCCTGTGTGTGAACACTGCTCTTAGTCCTGGATCTTTATTGATTTCCGGCCAACGCCCTTGGCCAGGAATCCTCCACCCAACTCCTAGGGTTAATCGATTCTCTGGTGATTGACAGCTTCTGCTTCCTATCCCTTCTGCTCTGCTTCCTTTTCCCTATTTAGCCACCACTTCCTTCTTCCTGTGCCTGTTATAGCTATTCATTTACCTGTAGTTAGCCTTCACCTTTTGGATCTTCTGTGCCTTTTGACCTCTGCATGTGTTCCTGGTTTCTCTTTGTCTTACGATTTTGTACGTGGTTATTGACTTGGACCGTCCGACTACTCTTTTGTGTTTTGTATCTGTTTGTCTCTGTCTGTGTGCACTTAGCTCAGTGCAGTGTCAGTCTTCTGGTTGGGGCCGGCCTGTTAAGGAGTCGGGTTCCCCAAAAGGCAGGGACAGAGGTTGGGGCGAGTGTCAGGGCCTCAATTTTCCGTTTCTTTGGGTGCGTCCCTGACTACTCCTGACATTATAGCAGGCTCTTATTCAAGTTAATTCCCCCGGCGGTTCAGGATGAAACCGACATGTCGGTTTCTGACCGCCTAGACGAATTAACCACGCAGTTTCAGGGCATGGCGGGTCTTATGTCCCAGATCTCGCTTCGGCTGGACGTCATGTCTAACCCGGCCCCTGACCCAGTCGTCCCAGTAGTACCCGTATCGGACCAGGGGCTAGTGGGGCAATATTTGCGGCACAAACCGAATATGCGACTTCCCAACTGTTTTGACGGTAATCCTGATGCATTTCGAACCTTCAGGGAGTCTTGTCGCCTGTTTTTTCGATTTACCCATTTTTTTCTCAGAGGCTAAGAGGGTTTGCCATGGCGGTGTCCCTCCCCAGGGTCCACCTCAGGTATGGGCTTTGCTTACCTCCCGAAGCCCCGGAATGGAGGTCGGTGGAAAATTTTTTTCTTGCAACTAGGCCGATTATGAGGGACCCCAATCGAGCAGCATTAGCAGAAACCCACCTCCTATCCATCCAGCAAGGTCGCCGCTCAGCTAAGGATTATTACTCCGAATTCTGCCAATGGAGTTCGGTAATTGGGTGACCTGACCAACCCCTCAAAACTCTCTTTAAACAAGGGCTGTCTGAGGCAGTAAAGGATGCGATGGTCAGTCACCCTATTCCAGAGACTTTGGGAGATCTTATGACTTTGGCTATAAACCATTGACAGAAGGTTGGAGAGAGAACGCAGGGAAAAGGCTGGGGGTCTACTGGACAGTTTAGGTCAGGCTTCCTGTCCAACCTTTTTCTGCTGTTTCTGCTACAATCCTCTTCCACTACCATCGTCATCGCCCACCTGGGGTTCAGGGGAGGAAACCCATGGTATTAGGTCTCTACGTCGGCGGTTTATCAGAAGGAAGAAATCGGGTAGAAAAGGCCTTGTGTTTCTACTGTGGAGAGTCTGGCATGTCCTGAGGAGCTGCCCAACCAGGCCTAGTTCCCCGTGGGAGATCAACAAACGCCTGAAGAACATCAGGAGGATTAACTCAGGCGTACAGGTACCCCTTAACTTGGATAATAAGATTACCTTGCCCGTAACCTTGATTTCTGGGGCCAAGAGCTTTGTTTGCATGCCTTGATCGATTCAGGAGCTGCTGTCAGTTTCATTAGCATGGCTGTGGCCCAAGCTTTAGGGTTAGAACTAATTCCGTTATGTTCTCCCTTTTCGGTTGCAGGCGCAGACTCTACCCCTCTAACTGAGGGAAGAATAGAATATCGTACCGCCGAAATTACCTTGAATGTTCGGTGCTTGCATTTTGAACAAATGTCTTTTTTGTTATGGAGAGGCTTCCTCAGAGATTATTCTGGGCTTACCATGGTTACGAAATCCATAATTCGTGTTCGATGGAGGACTGCAGAGTTGGTTAAATGGGGAGACTCATGTGGTTGCCATTTGAAAACTGTACAGTCATTGGTGTGTTCTATAAACGATAATCATACCATTCCCGACTTTGTCTCTGACTTTAAAGACATCTTTGATGAAACCGTTGCGGAGACTCTTCCACCGCATCGGCCATATGATTGCGCTATAGACCTCATTCCGGGGGCAAAGTTACCTAAGGGTCGTATTTTCAACTTCTCTACCCCGGAACGAGAATCTATGCGTCAATATATTAAGGAAAGCCTAGAAAAGGGTCGCATACAACCATCTATTTCGCCGGTTGGTGCCGTTTTTTTCTTTGTTGAGAAAAGGATGGGGTCTGTCCTTGTATTGACTACAGGGAGCTCAATAAAATAACAATAAAAGACCAGCATCCACTCCCCCTGATCCCGGATCTTTTTAATCAGGTTGTGGGTGCCCGATGGTTTTCCAAAGTCGACCTTCGGGGGGCATACAACTTAATCCGGATCAGAAAAGGGGACGAATGGAAAATGGCCTTTAATACACCTGAGGGATACTTTGAATACCTAGTCATCCCCTTTGGTCTTTGAAAATGCACCAGCTGTTTTCCCAAACGATTTGTTAATGACATTTTCAGGGACCTCCTGGGACGTTTCGTAATTGTGTACTTAGATGACATCCTCATCTTTTCCCCAGATTACGATACCCATCGAGATCATGTGAGGGAGGTTTTCTCGAGGTTACGCCAGAATCAATTATGCGCCAAATTGTCTAAATGTCTGTTCGGATTCCAGGAGATTCTTGGGGTATGTACTTAGTCTCAGCTCTATCAGCATGGATTCACAAAGGTGTCTGCCATCGCGAGTGGGTGAGACCTACTACCTTGAAAGAGATCCAACGTTTCTTGGATTTTGCAAAACTATTATCGCAAATTTATTAAGAATTTTTCCCGGGATTGTTAAACCCTCACTGACCTTACTAGGAAAGGGACTGCCCCTACCTCCTGGACCCCAGAAGCTGAGAAAAGCATTTTCTATTTTGAAAAATTTTTTCCGTCTGTACCTGTCCTGGTCTCAACCAGACCAGAAAAAACCTTTTGTTATAGAGGTGGATGCCTCTGAGATAGGCGTAGGAGCCGTCCTGTCCCAAGGAACGGAACCCTATACCAATCTCCGACCAGTCGCCTTTTTCTACAGAAAATTCTCCACTGCAGAGGTCAACTATGATATTGGTAACTGGGAATTGCTAGCCATAAAATGGGCTTTTGAAGAGTGGAGGCACCTTTTGGGGGGCTAGACAAAGGGTGACTGTTTCTTACTGATCATAAAAATCTGCTGTTCTTGACAAAGCAAACGGTTTGAATCCCCCCAGCACGATGGGCTTTATTTTTTACTAGATTCAACTTTGTGGTAACCTACCGTCCAGGGGCTAAAAATATTAAAGCCGACACTGTCGCGGGCGGTCCCGCTCCTCGGCCCGCGGGCCGCGTGCGCACCCGTGTCCGCCCCCCAGGTGTGTGCTGGGGTCGGGTGGCGCCGCTGGCCGCGGGACGAGCGGTGGGTCCGCAGTGCTCACAGACTCACCTGACCTCGTTCCTGTCCCGTCCGCGCCCTCTGCCTGCCGAGGCGCGCGTGCCCGTTCCCTAAGGCGTGGACGCTCGTTCTCAGAGATTTAAAGGGCCAGCGCCCCGTTAATTGGCTAATTGCCGGGCGCTTCCCCTATTTAAGGTGACACTCCACAATCACTCCTTGCTGGATCTATGGTGCCCCGAGCCTTAGAGAAAGCGTTCCTCAAGTGTATTCTCGCCTTACTGTGTACCAGACCCTTGCTTCGTTCCTTGACTCTGAACACTCTGCCGCCTGTCCTGACTTTCCTGCCTGTCCCGACCACGAACCATTGCCGCCAGCCCTGACCTTACTGCCTGCCCATGACTACGATTTTTTGGATTGCGATTCCCGTACTACGCTGCACCTCGGCTGCCACCGCAAGCAAGTCACATCAGGGGTAGCGACCTGGTAGCCTCACGTCGCAGCAAGTCCATCCCGCTTTGTGGCGGGCTCTGGTGGAAACCAGGGGCTACTTAGACTCCGCTCCCTGGCGTGGCTTAACTATCATCGCTTGCGGTGGTCCAGAGGATCCATTACACAGCAGTTACAGACGCTTTGTCCCGAAGTTTTGGTATGACTGACATCTCGGAGGAGGAACCTGAAAATATCCTTGCTCCGAGAGTAGTCGTTGCTACCTCACTGCAGGGTTTTGTTTCTGAGATTGCGAACTCACAAGGCTCAGTCCCCCCGGATACCCCCTGGGAAACTCTTTGTTCCATGTCACCTTCGTTTGAAAATTCTGGGAAGTTCACTCCTCAGTCCCGGCTGGACATCTGGTATCGCAGGCACCGGCTACCTCCTATCTCGTCCTATTGGTGGCCTTTGTGGCAGCATGATGTCAAGGAATTTGTTACTGCCTGGAGACTTGTGCTAGGCCGAAGGGACCCCAAAATCTCCTCAGGGATTATTGCACCCCTCCCATTGCCTAATAGGCCCCTGGGTCCATATCTCAAATGGATTTCATCAACGATCTTAACCCCCTCCAGGGTAGGTTGGTGATTTGGGTGGTCGTGGAAACGGTTCTTTTAAAAGTGGGGTCATCTTTATTGCCTTGAAGAAGCTAGCTTCAGCCAAACTGCTCGTGATCTCTTTGTTCGTCATATACTAAGACCTTCAATGGAATGTCCCTCCCAGTTCGTGTTCTGACAGAGGGGTTACAGTTTGGTGGGGTTTGGAGAGCATTCTGTGGTAGATTGGGCATCTCTTGTCCTTCTCCTTCCGCCTTCCACCTGAAAAAAATGGGCAAATGAGAGACTTAAACGTCATTAACCAATATCTCAGATGCTTTGTTTCGGAAATGCAGGAGAAGTGGAGTGAGTTTTGCCTATGGTTGAGTTCGCTTTAACAATCATGAGAATTCTCAACCAGAGTGTCACCCTTTTTCTGTAATTATGGGTTTCAAACCCAGATACTCCGCCGCTACATGTTGTGATTTAAAATTTTCTTCTGTAAAATCCCCCCCCCCCCCCCCCCGGGTTAAGGGCTGTGCACAGTCGGGCTAGGAGTCGTGGACTCTAGAAAAGGCCCAATTCGCAAATTAAATATGCCAATAGGAAACGTTTGACCGGACGAATTTGTAGTCGACGACAAGGTGTGGCTCTCGACGAAAAAATCTTAACTCAGAGTTCCAATCTAGAAGTTCGCCCTCGCTTTATCGGTCTTTGTTATACCAGATAGTCGTTACCTGTGTCCTTCAGACTCGCCTTCAAGTTCTCTCCGTATTCATTTCCCTGTTTCACAAAGCCTGCTGGAAAAAGTACATTCCCGCTGTGGTTGTCGGTCGTCCTACTCCTTGCCTGTGGTCATACAAGGGGAATTAGAGTACGAAATTGACGTATTATCGACTCTCGCAGGGTTCAGAACGCTTTTCCAGTATCATGGTTCACTGGGAAAGGGGTACGGTCCGGAGCAAGGGTATGGTGGCGTCTAGGGACTTACATGCCCCCAGACTGGTAACAAAATTTCACCAAGCCAACCCTTCCAAGCAAGGAGGATCTAAGAAGGGTCTGGTTGCCCCTCATTGAAGGGGGGTACTATCATGTTCGAGCCATCTGACTCCGGTCACCGGCCACGGCCGCTGCGACCATAAAAGCGGCTTGGCTTTCCTGTGGGTGAACACTGCTCTTAATCCTGGATCTTTATTGATTTCTGGCCAACACTCTTGGCCAGGAATCCTCCAGCACTCCTAGGGGTTAATCGATTCTCTGGTGATTGACAGCTTCTGCTTCCTATCCCTTCTGCTCTGCTTCCTCCCTTTCCCTATTTATAGCCACCAAATTCCTTCTTCCTGTGCCTGCTATAGCTATTCTTTAAACCCGTAGTAAGCCTTTACCTTTTGGTCCTCTGTGCCTTTTGACCTCTGCTCGTGTTCCGGGTTTCTCTTTGTCTTACGATTTTTTACCGCGCTGCCCGTCTGGTTATTGACTTGGACCGTCCGACTACTCTTTTGTGTTTTGTGTCTGTTTGTCTCTGTCTGTGTGCACTTAGCTCAGTGCAGTGTCAGTCTTCTGGTTGGGGCCATCCTGTTAAGGATTCGGGTTCCCCAAAAGGCAGGGACAGAGGTTGGGGCGAGTGTCAGGGCCTCACTTGTCTGTTTCTTTGGGTGCGTCCCTGACTACTCCTGACACTGAGACTTTGAAAGAAGCATCTAGCGCTGTACAGCCGCGGGGGAGTGGGGGTGGGGTTGTGCGGGCGAACACAGGCAGGCAGGCTTTTGAAAGGAGAGTGTATATTGTGTAGTCCAGACTGCTTTGAATCTGCATTGAAATGGCTTTTTATTACCAGTTTTTGGCCAGTTTTGGTGAAATAGTACCTTGTATTTTGTGCAGCCTGTACTTATATTAGGATACAGAATGTTTCTAGTGACCGCAGTTGTATTTCATAGGTGCAAAAACCACCTTTTATTATCCGTACACAATTTAAATAGATTTTTGTTCACTTTGGCGCTGGCCATTTTTTTGAAAGACCCATCTTGTACTTATATTACCATACAGAAATTTGCTAGTAATTGCTGTTGTATTTCATAGGTGCAAAAACCACCTATTATTATCAGTACACAATTTAATTACGTGTTTTTCACTTTGGCGCAGCCCAGTTTTGTTCAGAAACCCACTTTGTTCTTACAATAGGATACAGAACTTTTCTAGTTACCTCAGGTGTATTTCATAGGTGCAAAAACCACCTTTTATTATCCGTACACAATTAAATTAGGTTTTGTTCACTTTGGCGCAGGCCATTTTTGTTGAAAGACCCATCTTGTACTTATATTACCATATATCAAGAAAAGTTGTCAGCTCACCTACATTCTTCGGCTTTCAATAAGCTGGAACGCCCGGATCCCGTTCGGAGCAGAACGTCAAAACACAAGTCCCGAAAAGCAGATTGATCCAGCGAATCCAATTGCTATAAAACTTGATAATTTTTATTGGTTGCAAATAAAACCAACATCTCCATCATGAAACATGGCTCACTCAGGCAAGAAGCTGACGCGTTTCGGACGATACAACGTCCTTAGTCATAGCATAATGGAAGGCTACAAACACATACCTTATATACACATCTTTAAAACAAGCAAATTGGGAGAAATAATATTTCCCAATGTAGGCGGTTTCCTAGATACCACCTGGCATCCCCCTGCTAACACTGCCTCTAAAATAGGATCCTCCATTAATATGGGTAAATATTTTAAAAATATCCTACGTATATCTGAAAATTGCTGGCTTTGATCTAAAACCAGCACACACTTCTTCTTATTAGAGAGGCGTTGACAAGGGCCAAGATTGGGGTTTTTGCGGGTCAACAGTGATTCCCTGTCTTTTGAATCTACAATGTCTGATGCTCGATCAAGTAATCCCTTGGGATAACCCCTGAGACCAAGTCTGGTACAAATGTTGTGTCTTTCCCTTTCATAATCTGCCACCTGGTTACAATTCCTCTTCGCCGCGTTAATTCTCCGACTGGGATAGAACGACGGGTATGCCTCGGATGCGAACTCCTGAAGTGGAGGATGGTGTTACCTGCTGTTGTTTTCTGATATGATTGGATGTGAATGACCTGGCCCACAATACCAGTTAATGCAAGATCCAAAAAAGATATGTCACTTACCCCTATGCGATGGGTGAATTTTAGATTGAATGGATTACCATTCAAAAATGTCATGAATGCCGGTATGGCAAGTACATCTCCCTCCCAAATGAACAGGAGGTCATCGATGTACCTGCCATACCAGCAGATCGCATCGCAAAAGGGGTTGGTAGAGGTAAATACATATGTATATTCCCACCACGCCATCACCAAATGGCAACGGAGGGGGAAACTTGGCCCCCATAGAGACTCCACGTACCTGAAGGTAAATGACACGGTTGGATAAAAAAATAATTATGTGTCATGAGAAAATCTGCTACAGACACAATAAAAATAGAAATTTCGTCTGAATAATGGCCAAATTGCTTGAGATGGAATTCTAATGCCATCAATGCGACCTGGTGGGGAAAACTCGTATATAGAGATTCCACGTCACAACTCAACCATGTCAGACCCTCCCTCCAAACCCAGGTGTGCAGACTCCCGAGTACGTCCTGTGTGTCTTGTAGATAGCTTGGGATCCTGACTACCAATGGCTGTAAGATGCCATCCAGCCACTGGGACAGTCTCTCCAAAAGGGAGCCAATGCCCGATACTATAGATCGCATCGGGGGCCTATCTGCACACTTGTGAATTTTCGGAAGGGCATACATGATGGGCATTATGGGACATTCTACTAACAGGAAATCCAATTGTTTTTGGTCAAATACAGTTAAGGATAGACCCTCCCGTAGTAGTGTGTACATCTGTGCCCTATATTCAATGGTTGGATCCTGTAGAAGTACCCGCTCGGTGGAGGTGTCCTACAGCATATTAACTATGCTGTCAATGTATGTACTTTTGTCCATTACTACCACGGTGCCCCCTTTGTCGGCCATTTTGATCACCACTTCAGAATTCTTGCTTAAATCTTGTAAAACTCTACGTTCTGAGTGGGACAAACTGCTGAATTTGGAGCCAGGGGACACCGTGGTAGACAATGCCCTAAGATCCTTCTCCATCAATGTTTGAAACCTATCCATGGAGTCAGTACGTGAATGTAATGGATAAAAATCTCTATTGGATATCTGAAAAGGAGGTAAGTGGCTCTGACCTCCAGAACTAGATGAATCTTGCAATTCCTCCAAAGTCAACAGAGCCACTTGCTCCTTAAAATACATGCCTTTATAAACATTGGATCTGGTCTCGGGGACCTCAATATTGGCCACTTCCTCACATTCTGAATCCTCATCCAAAGACCAAAAGTGGCGTTTGAGCGTGAGGAAACGTACAAATTTATTTACATCTTTTAAAGTAGAAAACAAATCAAAATTATGTTGTAAGCCAAAATTTAGACCCAAAGATAAAACTTTGTAATGGACCTTGTCCAATTGTATCGAAGACAAATTCAAAACGTCCAATTGTTGACACGTTGTCACTTCGTCACTGCTTGTCGGGTTTGCATTCTGAGATTTTCTGCGATGCTTCCTGCCCCCCCTCCGTCGCCTCCGTTTTTTTACTTCTTTTTCTGCGCACGATAGCGATAATATGATGGTGCGGCATTTCTGCCATTACTGTCCGGAATTGAATCCTCACCGGAATCTCTGGTGGCGTCGGCCGAGGAGCCTGAGTCCAGAGAGCCAAAACTCACACGTCTCTGGTGGTAACCACTAAGAGTATGCGATGATCTGTGTTTCAATATTGGTCTGGGAGTAGAAGCATCCATTCTTCTGCGTCCCCATTCATAAACGCTATCATTTTCGTAATCGTTGGTATCCCTTTGGAATTTCAATTTCTTAACTGCCATGATGGAACTCTCAACCTGATTAATGCTGTCTTCCACCTTTGACATGGATGTCTCATATTGGGAAGAATCCAAGAGTGAACGCAGTTCCCCCTCTAACTTCTCAATGTCTTGGGATAATTTCTGTAGTTTGGCTTCCTCATATTTCACCACCAAAGACATCAAGTTGAGGGAGCAGGTGCTGAGAATTTTGTTCCATTCTATGACAAACTCCTGGGAAAAGACCGTTGTTGGCACTTTTTTAATCCTCAAACCACGTGGGATCATTTCCCGCTGGAGGTAATTTTGCAGAGTGGTTTGATCCCACCATACTCGCACTTCTTGAGTTTTTAACTTTTCATATTCTTTCAATTTCAGCTGTGAATCAGGTGACCTGGGAGCCATGTTTGCATCCTTATGAAATACTAAAGCAGCTTTTTGAAGTCTGATAGCAATCTCAGTCATAATGATGATGCGATGGTGAATGTTTCTATGGAGGTGTATAAAAACTGCCAGTGGAGCGAGCACGGACACAAAACTCAAACGAATATATCAAGAAAAAGTTGTCAGCTCACCCACATTCTTCGGCTTTAATAGCTGGAACGTCGGATCCCGTTCGGGGGCAGAACGGTCAAAAACACAAAGTCCCGAAAAGCAGATTGATCCAGCGAACCCAATTGCTATAAACTTGATAATTTTTATTGGTTGCAAATAAAACCAACACCTCCATCATGAAACATGGCTCACTCAGGCAAGAAGCTGACGCGTTTCGGACGGTTTTATTTGCAACCAATAAAAATTATCAAGTTTTATAGCAATTGGATTCGCTGGATCAATCTGCTTTTCGGGACTTATATTACCATACAGAAATTTGCTAGTAATTGCTGTTGTATTTCATAGGAGCAAAAACCCCCTATTATTATCAGTAAACAATTTAATTACGTGTTTTTCACTTTGGCGCAGCCCAGTTTTGTTCAAAGACCCACTTTGTACTCATAATAGGATACAGAACTTTTCTAGTCACCTTAGGTGTATTTCATAGGTGCAAAAACCACATTTTATTATCCGTATACATTTCAAATAGGGTTTTTTTTTTACTTTGGTGCGGCCAGTTTTGTTCTAGAGCCACCTTGTACTTAAATTTGAATACATAAATTTAGTAGTTACTGTTGTTGCATTTCATTGGTGCAAAACCCACCGTTTGTAATCTGTATAACTTTTAAATAGCTGTATTGCACGTGGTGCAGCCCTAGTTTTTTTCAAATAGCCACGTTGTACGACAATCCTGATAGAAAATTTTTCTAGCAACTGTTCTCGTTTGTCATTGCTGCAAAAAACGCAATTTCTCGTCCGTGTAACTTCGCTAGTAATTTGCTAGTAATTGCAGGTGTATTTCATAGGTTTAAAACCCACCTTTTATTATCTGTATACAATTTACTTAGGTGTTTTTCACTTTGGCGCAGGCCATTTTTGTTCAAAGAACCATCTTGTACTTATATTAGGATACAGAAATTTGCTAGTAATTGCAGGTGTATTTCATAGGTGCAAAACTCACCTTTATTATCCGTACACATTTTAATTAGGTGTTTTTCACTGGCGCAGCCCAGTTTTGTTCAAAGCCCCATCTTGTACTTATTTTAGGATACAGAAAAATGCTAGTAATTGCAGGTGTATTTCATAGGTCCCAAAACCCCACCTTTTATTATTCTGTACACCATTTTAATTAGGTATCAGGTGTTTTTCACTTTGGCGCAGCCCAGTTTTGTTCAAAGACCATCTTGTACTTATTTTTAGGATACAAAATTTGCTAGTAATTGCAGGTGTATTTCATAGGTGCAAAAATCACCTTTTATTATCGTACACAATTTAATTAGGTGTTTTTCACTTGGCGCAGCCAGTTTTGTTCAAAGACCATTCTTGTACTTATATTAGGATACAGAAATCTTCTAGTAATTGCAGGTGTATTTCATTGGTCTAAAAACCACCTTTTCTTATCCATATAACATTTAAATAGCTGTATTTCACTTTGGTGCGGCCCAGTTTTGTTCAAAGAGCCACCTTGTACTTAATTTTAAATACAGAAATTTTATGGTAACTGCTGTAGTATTTCATTGGTGCAAAAATCACCTTTTATTATCCATATAACATTTAAATAGCTGTATTGAACTTTGGTTCACCCCAGTTTTTTTCAAATAGCCACCTTGAAATTTTTAAATTTGGATACAGAAATTTCGTAGTTACTGTTGGTTTTTATTTCATTGGTGCAAAACCACCGTTTGTTATCCGTATAACTTTTAAATGGCTGTATTGCACGTGGTGCGGCCCTAGTTTTTTTTTCAAATAGCCATGTTGTACGACAATTCTGATAGAAAAATTTTCTAGCAACTGTTCTCGTTTGTCATTGCTGCAAAAAACGTAATTTCTCATCCGTGTAACTTCTGGAATAGTTTTATTGCGCTCTTTTGAATCTCAGTTTGGCGCAGATAGCGCACTTGTATGATATTTTTGTTGAAAACTATCAATTCCTAGCCCTACTGGGCCAGTTGTAAATCCCTGGGACTGAAGGAAGAACACTGTTGATTTTGTCTTACGGTTCTTCCACCAAAAAACGCATTTCACAGGTTTCGCTAGAAAACATTTCGTTTCAAATCCTTTAGTTGGCTGTGGAGATTAGAGGGTTTTAAAGAATAGCTGTGATTTGCCGTCTTTTAATAAGAGACTGTAAAAAAACTCTTCCTACTTTCTTAAATTTTTATCTTTCTGAACAGGAGGGGAAATGCAGGTGGTAAGCGAGCAAAGAGCGGTGAAGCACATGGAGGTAGAGGAACGAGAAAAGGTGCTCCTACCAGTGCTGGCGACAACACTCAAGCCAGCGTATCGTCGGTTGCAGGACCATCAGGCCTGTTACGCTGGGTCAGGGCCCTGTGAATCTCAGTAACGAACAGCGTCGCCAATCTTTTTCTTCAGTGGTTAAATTTGAAACCCTGCATCCAGCAGTCTTACCTCCTCGTCCCCCCAGTCACGGCCCAAATGTCGTCATCAGGCATCGTCAGCATCCTTCCAACATGAAGCGAAGGCAGCCCAAATGTCAACTTAGTGTACCCACCCAACTGTGGATAATCCATTTTCTGAAGAACTCTTTGATGACAAAATGCAGTTGGGGTTAGAAGGCATGTTAAAAAATCAAGAGGCCAAAGAGGATGATTTTGTCTGCTCTGACGCCCAGTTACTGATGCCATCAGAGGAGGAAAAGGAAGTCGGTCAATCGGCAAAAATCCGGGCGGTCGGCAACGCCTTGCAGTGCCTGTTGCTTGTAGCCCGCAGCTCCTGGATGCAGAATGTCAGGACGACAAAGTCACCTGTGTTGAATTGATGTGACGACATTGGGATCCCAAAGTGGTCTTTTCAGCAGAATTTGCTTGCGGAGCGCTTCATCACTGGACGAGGAGGAAGACATTGGGGTAGTGTCAGTACGGGTCCGCACCAAAAAAGGTGGAGGGCGGTCGCGAAGTCCGTGAGATGATTCCGCCAGCCACGATCCCGCGGAAACACGCTCCTCGCTTATCGCCAGTCCCAAAAGGTTCCAGCACCTCTCAAGCCTGGGCCTTTTTCGAGAAAGCCTCTGATTCCCCCAGCAACGTCATATGCCGCCTTTGCTGTAAACGCATCAGTAGAGGCAAGAATCTTAGGTGTTTAACCACCACCAAACATGTCTAGTCACATGCAGCGAATGCATGAGTTGAAATGGAGGCAAAAACTTGGCCAAAAAAAGGCCACACCGATACCGGGCCTTCCAACCACTGTTACAACCTCTGTCCCTGCCTCCTCCTCCTCCTCCACCCCAAGCGTTCCTAGCTGCCCATGTCTCTCAGAGTCATGATCAGGGATCAGCCCCCGCTTCAGCCTCCACCATCGCCGAGTACCACCGCACCACCAGAGACCCATCCTACCCATTCTCCTTCCACCAGTTTGATGGGCCTGCACGCCCTACAGCGGCCCGTTTAGCAGCCAGCTTTTGTCTTCCAGGTTTGTGAGCAGAAGAAACACTTTAACCCAAGCCATCCCAAAGCCAAAAGGGCCCGAATGTCGGCATTGCCAGGCTTTTGGCTTGGAATGTTGCCTTTCCGTCTGGTGGACACAGATGGGTTCCGCCACATCATGGCCCTTTTCCTGCCCCCAATACCAGATGCCGAGCAGGCATTTCTTTGCCCCGAAAAAAACCGTCCCTGTCTGGCCCGGTACGTGTCATCTAAAATTTCAAGCGTGTTGTCTACATCTGTGGCTGGAAAAGTCCCTCTGACCCCCGACACATGGACTAGTAAGCACGGCCAAAAGGGCCACTATTTTCTCTGTGACAGTCATGGGTTTAGCTGGGGGGATGTCTTTGGGGTGACGGTGGTCTTCAGGTCGGGCACGCTCTTTCAAAAATTTCAGGGATGTGCAGGGTTCTTTTCCCCCATGGTCCTCTGGTGGCATCACGTGCCCCTGAAACCAGGCCGTGTTGGAAATTAATCTGTCTTGGAGGACCATCCTCACGCAGGTCAGGAGCTGTGGACGGCTCTCCGCAACGAGACGAGCGCTGGCTGGGTGGGCAAGAACCTTGTGCCAGGCAAGGTGGTGTGCGATAACGGTCGAAAAATTTCTGGCCGCCCTTAAGATCGGGAGGCTGGAGTAAAATCCCCTTTCCTGGCACATGTCATGAACCTTGTTGTCCAGAAATTTCTAAAACGCTACCCGGGTCTGGAATGCGTGCTGAGGAAGGCTTGAGGTCTGAGTTTCACACTTCGCCGTTCGCACCCTGCTTCGTCCCGCCTGGCTGCGTTTGCAGCGTTAGCTCGGCCTCCCCCCTCAAACGTATCATTGTTGACGTGGCAAAAACGCTGGAATTCCAAAACCCCCACATGCTCCAGCGATTGTGGGCACGCAAGCGCAATGCCATTACGCAGTACGAAGTGACACATGGCCTGACAAGCAGCCGGGGGCGGACCTCGGGGTGTTGAACCACTGAGAGTGGAGGCAGGTGAAAGAGCTCTGATCATCCTTGCCCGTTTTTAAGAAGCCACCAAAATGGTCAGTGCGGACAGTGCCCTTGTCAGCAGACCATTGTGG
Organism: Phyllomedusa bahiana; assembly: GCA_025379985.1. Classification (NCBI taxonomy): domain Eukaryota; kingdom Metazoa; phylum Chordata; class Amphibia; order Anura; family Hylidae; genus Phyllomedusa; species Phyllomedusa bahiana. Next base: position 16,555 of record JAODAL010018060.1, on the reverse strand, counting down.
GTGATCTTTTGATCTGGAACGATCGTTGGACACTCTGAAACATAAGGTCCCCACCAGTGACCCGGGGGAGGAGACGGACACAGATGCGGATACGGAGCCCTTTTCTCTCCCTCAAATCACAAGGCCCGACAGTTTTACAATTTTATCGGTCTTCAATTAGGCAGTGGTTCAGTGTCCAGGGCTAGTGCAAGGCTGCGCCCCAGCTCTCAGGGTGCATCATCTGAGGGGAAGTCAGGGCTGTGTTGAAGCTGTGCCGGGGGAGCGGAGAAGGAGGAGGAGGTATTCCTGGACCACAGACGTTACCCACGTCCCTGCCTTGGAAAGAGGTTGGGCGAATTTGAGGCGGGAGGAGGAAAGATGAGGAAAATCAGTTTGCTAGTGCCCCTCGACCAGAGGCTTGGGAAATCAAGGCTCCATCTCTCCAATGAGTGCTTGGATGCACCATTTCCCCACAGATCCTCGCTTTAAGGCCATCAAAAATGAACAAACAGTTACTGGGTGGCCAACCCTCCTGGATCCCCGGTACAAAACAAAACTCAGCACTTTCCTTCCACCACCCAAATAGAGAGTAAAATGCAGGAAATGGAGACCTTGCTGATTGATCAAATGAAGACATTGTTTTGTCTGCTTCACGTTCTTCAAATGTCACGGTGGAACAACGTCAGCGACGTGACAGCAGTACAGTGCCAAGTAGCCGTAGCGGCAGCAGCAGTTGCAGGCAATGTGGTAGAAGCCTAATGGGTGACCCTTGGCAACTTTATTTTTCACCTCACCAACGCATGTAATGCAAGTCAAAACATACAACACACCCGAGACCAGCTTAAGTCATTGTGCACGGGCTATCTGCGTCTCAAACCAATGTTTTTGGATGTGTTTCCCGGGCCCAATAGACTTCTGGGTATCCAAAATGGATGAATGGCATGAGCTTGCTCGCCACGCCATAGAGGTGTTGTCCTGCCCAGCAGCCAGCGTCATATCTGAGCGGACCTTCAGCACAGCTGGAGGAGTCATTACAAATGAATCCGGCTTTCCACAGATAATGTGGATCGTTTGACTTTCATCAAGATGAATCAGGCATGGATCTCTGATGATGTTGTGGCCCCCATAGCCGAGGTCACCGATTAGTTGCCGGTCTACCTCACATTCCTCTTCAAACAGAAATGGTCCTCTTGAAAACTTTTTTTTAAAATGATCATTTCTCTCTGCAATTTTTATTCTCAGTTCCCAAAAGATCGTTTTGCGGTGTGGAGACTGTAAAAGACACCAAGGTTTCATGACAAAACCGTATTCCATTTACTCACTTTTTCTTTAGAATTTTTTGCATTGTCAATGGTTTTGGATCATGTTGCTGTGAGATACAGCTATAATTATGGTCCTTTGGAACAGAACTGTGGCTTCTAAGTGGCATTTCTCCATCACAATTTTTAATAGTGGCGGACAAGTTATATTTATAATTTTTTGGGGCCATGTTGCTGTGAGATACAGCTATAGTCATGGTCCTTTGGAACAGAAATGTGGCTTCTAAGTGGCATTTCTCCCTCACAATTTTTAACAGTGGCTGAGAAGTCATTTTTTATAATTTTTTGGGTCATGCTGCTTTGAAATGCAGCAATACTACAGGTCCTATTATAAAAAAATGTGGTTTCTAACAGACATTTGTTCTTCACAATTGTCAAGAGTGGCTCAAGGGTCATGTTTTGAATTTTTGGGGGCATGTTGCTGTGAATTGCAGCTATATACAGGTCCCATTGTAAAAACATGTTTTTTCTAACAGACATTTGTTCTTCACAATTGTCAAGAGTGGCTCAAGGGTCATGTTTTGAATTTTTGGGGGCATGTTGCTGTGAAATGCAGCTATACTACAGGTCCTATTGTAAAAAATGTGGTTTCTAACAGACATTTGTTCTTCACAATTGTCAAGAGTGGCCAAGGGTGATGGTGCTGTCAGAAAAAGGAATAGGTAGGAAACTGTTAATGGACACATATTGCAAAATGACTTGTTTTTGCAAAATCTTTAACATAGCCAGCAATCCCTGTAGTGAGACAACCCATTTAATACAATTAAAAAAAGAGAAACAGACGTGGTGGGATTCCATCCTATTTTAAAAATGTGTTTTCTAGAATAAATACTAAACAACTGGGGCATGTTCAAACATTTGCTGATACACAAATATTCCTCTGACATTGTACAAGGGATGGTACAGGAAAACTTGAACAGATGTAGGTTTACCCCGGTCAAGGGTATAGTCCATGTCCAGTTCAAATAAAATGGTGGTTGAAAGACTCCCTTTTTCTTGCAACTTTTTAATCTGTGGGGTTAAGACAGGTTTAGTGGTCTTTCTGTGGTACAGAAACAGGTATTGTATGTCCAGATGTCAACTAAAATGGTGGTTTTGAAAGACTCCTTTTTCCAGGAGTTTTAACATATGGTGGGTCATGCAGGTGTGGGGGTCATACTGTGGTCCAGGAAGGTTTTGGCAATGTCCAGTTCAAACTAAATGGTGGTTCAAAGATCCTTTTTTCCGGCACTTTTTATCTGTGGGTCTAGACAGGTTTGGGGGTCATGTGCCGAAGGACCAGGGATAGTCTGTGTCCAGTGAAACTTAAAATGGTGGATCAAAGTCATTTTTCAGGCACCTTTTTAATCTGTGCGTCAGACTGGTTTAAGGGTCATGATTGTGGCCCAGGACAGGTTTTGTCAATGTGTAGTCTCATACTAAAAATGGTGTTGTACACAGACTCATTCTTTCCTGGCAGTTTTTAAATCTTGGTGGTCATTAGCAGGTTTGGGGGTCATACTGTGGTCCAGGACAGGTATAGGAATGTCCAGTTCAACTAAAATGGTGTGTTCAAAGACTCCTTTTTCCGGCACTTTTTTAATCTGTGTGTGCAGACAGGTTTGGGGGTCTTGCTGTGGCCCAGGACAGGGCTAGTCTTATGTCCCAGGTAAACTAAATGGTGGTTGAAAGACTCCTTTTCCGGCAGTTTTAATCTGGGGTCATGCAGGTTGGGGATCATGCTGTGGCCCAGGACAGGTATAGTCAATGTCCAGTTCAACTAAATGGTGGTCAAAGCACTCCTTTTTCAGGCCACTTTTTAATTCTTTTATGTGAGTCAATCAGGTTTAAGGGTCATGCTGTGCCCAGGACAGTATAGTTCATGTCCAGTTCAACTTAAAATGGTGGTTTAATGATCCTTTTTTCCAGCAACTTTTTTTAATCTGGGGGTACATGCAGGTTTGGGGCTCAATGCTGTGGCCCAGGGACAGGTATAGTCATTGTTCCAGTTCAACTATAATGGTGTTTGAAAGACTCATTTTTACGGCAACTTTTCTAAATATGGGAGTATATGCAGGTTTGGGGTCATTGCTGTGGTCCAGGACAGGTATAGTCAATGTACAGGTGAAACTCTCCTAAATCGGTGGTTCAAGACTCCTTTTTTCAGGCACTTTTTAATCTGTGGATCTGACAGGTTTGGGACTCATGCTGTGGACCAGGAAGGTTTGTTAATGTCCAGTTCACTAAATGGTGGTTGAATAAGACTCCTATTTTACCGGCCACTTTTTTATTCTGGGGTCATGCAGGTTTGGGGCTCAGTGTGTGGCAGGTACAGGGCTGTCTATGTCCTGTTCAACTACAAATGTTTTGGCTCTATCAAGACTCCTTTTTCGGCAGTTTTTAAATCTTGGGGTCATTAGAGTTCTGGGGCTCATGCTGTGGCCAGACAGGATAGTCTTTTGTCCAGTGAAACTAAATGGTGTTGAATGATCTTTTTCCAGGCACTTTTAATCTGGGGAGGTCATGCAGGTTTGGGGCTCATGCTGCGTTCCAAGGACAGGAATATTCATATGTCCCAGTTACAAGTAAAATGATGGTTCAAATCATATGCCTTCTGGCACGTTTTAATTTGGGGTCATGCAGGTTTAAGGGTCTATGCGGTGGCCCAGGACAGGGATGTCTATGTCAGTCGAAAACAAACAAAAATTTAAAAATATATTAATAATAATGGTGGTTTGATGAAAGACTCTTTTTCCAGCCACTTTTGTTATATAGGGGGGGCATGCAGGTTTGGGGCTCATGCGGGTGTGGCCAAGGACGTATAGTCAATGTCACAGTTCAACTAAATGGTGGTTAAAAGGGCTCTTTTTTTCTGGCACTTTTTAAAATCTGGGAGTCAGGGCTTTTTTGGGGTCTTTGCTATGGCCCAGGACAGGTATAGTCAAAGGGCCAAAGTTAAAATAAAATGGGGGTTTGAAAAAACCCCTTTTTTCCGGCTTTTTAAAAAATCTGGGGGTCTTGCGGTTTGGGGCAAATGCTGGGGCCCCGGACAATTTAAGGCAAAGGAAAAAAAAGTCCAGCGGAATGCCTCTTAAAGTAAAAAGAAATTTCCCGGAAAGTTTATAAGAAAATTTTTAGGGGGTGTACAAACATCTTAAAAATTTGGGAATGGGCGACGTGTTTCGGAGCAGAAACGCCCCTTATTCATGGCATTTTTCCCAAAACAAAAAAATCCTTTTAAAAATTTAACCCATGTCCGGAAACACGTGACGTAAAAACATGATCGGAAAAACAAAAAATATTGTGAAAATAATTATAATTAAAAAACAAACAATGCGAAGCATCAAAGTTTTAACACTAATTTTGGGCCCTAATGAGGTCTTTATCTTTTTTTTAAACCCCAGCAGGTTATCGATACCTAATTTAAAAACACCCAAAAAGCCTCTCGGGGCTATTTAATTTTTTTTCTGTGATCTCCCCCGGGGCGGGGCAGGTTTAGAAAAACCCTTTCTATACCCAAAAAAGAAAGGGAATTGGGGTTTATTTTTGATTTTATATCGGGGGAAATTTGTTTCGAAACCTTGGGACATCCCTTTAATAAAAAAAGATTTTTTGAAACAGATAGGGTGTCTCCGAATACTTTACTTTTAGATTGCATGTGGTACAGCCAAAATATTTTTTTTAAGGAAAAGCATTCAGGTTATTAGATAAACAAAAAACCCGGGGTTTTCAGTTAATATATGGGGGTTTTATAGTATTTTGTTCCCGGGTACTGATAGAGTGAAACTCTTTAAAAACTTTTAAAAAAAATTTTTCTTGTGAAAACATTTAGTTTGGGCCCAACATTTATCCCATCCCTTTTTTTTTTTAAAAAAAAAACCAAAAGGATTTAAAAATAATGGGAATTGAAAAATTACTGGGGGAAAAAAACCGATCCGGTTTTCTAAACCTTCCGGAGACAAAAATAAACCCTCTTTTTCCCCCAAATAAACTGTTTTTTTCCCCCTCCTGATCCTAATATGAGGGGGAAAAGGAAATTTTTTTGTGATTTTGCAAAGGGGCCTTTAAATGTGGGTATATGTGGGGCCCAAATACAATTTTTTTTTGGGTTTGATTTTTTTCAAAATAATTTCTTTTAAAGAAGACATTTCTCTTGAAACCTTTGGATATTTTTTTTAGGGTTTTCTCCAAAAAAAACCTTTTTTGGAAATATCCTTTTCTCCTAAGCCCGATCTCGGGTTTTTCCTTTCTCAAAGGGGGGGAAAGCCTTTTAATTAGAAAATTTTTCTTTAAGTCTGGGTAAAATTTTCCCCAAAGGGGATAGCTGAATTACAGGATGGGAATGATGGGGAATTTAAAAGCTTTTGTAGGAGGGTTTTTGGGAGCAATGTTTTTTCCCTATAGGGGAATATTTCAACCTTTTTGGGTAGGCCCCCTGAAAAATTATTTTTACTTCAAAAAAAATTTTTAACTCTTTCAAGAAATGGTCAACATTGTAAATATAAGTTTAATAATTATTTAAATTAAAATTAAAACCAAAACTCCCCAAAATTTCCATACCCTTTTGTTTCGTAGGGAAACCTTTCCCCAAAATCGGGTTTCCAGGTGTTTTTATAACGACCATCCCACCTGAGGTGGGGAGAAAGAAAAAGGGCAAGAAAAATTTGGGAACTTATTTTCTCCCCCTTTCCCAGGCCGACATATTTATTTTGGGCCAAGGGGGGGAGAGAAATTGGGGCCCCCCCAAATCTTTTGCCCCAAACAACGCTGTAAGTAAAAATAAAAGCCTTCCAAAACAAAATAGTTGTGGTAAAAGGGAATTCAGTGCAAAGTATCAAAAAATTCAAAAAATGATATGGATTTAATCATTTAAAACCTTGTAAGGTGCGATTGAGAAAATCAATAACCAAAGTGTGGGGTATGGATCGATACAAAGAGCTAACATACATGAAACCCACGAAAAAGTGGATCCCATAAAAATTTTAGATAGCATATTAACCAAAAACCTTTATCTTTCACGACCCTGGTTGAGTGCTACCAGGGGTTTAGAATAGAATCTAAACCACGCCCCCAGGGTTCTCCAAAAGCCCCTATCCCCCCACTATCGGTCGAAGTGGAGGGGGGAAAAGAGACCCTTGTGAATTTTTGGAATGAATGGAAGTCGGGTTTTTTGGGGCTCTACAAAAATTTTTATCTGCATAATTAGAAGAAATGGTCCCCATTTCTTACCCCCGTTTTAGTTTGTTTAAGTTTCCCTCTGAAAAATCCTTGGTGGGGTCCAGGGGACTAAAGGGGAAAAGTAGTTGTTTTTCCCAAAAGGATCTGCTTTTTAAAAATACTAAAAAGACCAGCATTCAAAAGGACCACACCCCCCCCTTTGTCAGTCGCCGATTAGTAAATGGGGTTTTGCGGAGCTTAATAATGCCTTTTTTTCTTTTTTTAGTAAGTTTTTTTCCTGGTAGGGGTGTTCAGCTTTCTTTCTGTGTAATTGCATAAGCTCTTGTTCAATTAGATCCTGAAATAGGTCAAGACCTCTGGGTCTAGATTGAAACGGATAGAATTCCCTATTCCTCACCATGGGATTGGGACAAAAAGTTAAATGTCCCATATGATTTTCTCCACCCAACGCTCTCAAATCAGTTAGACAGACATTTTCAGAAAGAGACCTAAATTCAGCATTATTCACATTGATCCTTTCATCCTCAGGATTAGATAACGTTGTATTCAAACTATCAATACGTGAAAAATGATTCTTTAACGTAAGAGACCTTGAAAAATAATTAACGTCCAAAATGGTTTTAAATAAATCAAAGTTTCTTGTGGGTACAAACCCTAGACCTCTTGATAATACATTTAATTGTGTCTCTGTTATTCAAAAATTAAAATGTTTTTTAAGGATGGTTTCTAGTAGGATATTTCCCGTGCTTTCATTTGTCTTTTTGTTTTGGTTCCCTGCCGTCTGGCGGGGGCGTTTTTTGCCGGAGGAGTTTGGGGCTTTGTCTGTTTCTTTGTTTCGAAATTTCTTTACCCCTTTTCCGTTTTTTCCCAATCCCGACCCATGGAAGTTTTCATCTGATGGGGGGATAACCCTATACTTCAGTGTGTCAAAAGGAATGATCTTTGTTCGCCTAGGTGAGACGACCCCGTAGGGGCGACTTTAAAATTGATTTTAGTCCTCTATTGTAGGATTTCCAAAATAACTCTTTTCTTGTCTAGTCATTACTACACAGTGTTTCTTGTTTTATATGTCCAATGTTGTCTTAAGTTTTTTCAAATTAAAAAGATTTTTTCATACTTTTTTTGTATGAAGAGGATGTTTTTTTTGGGTTTCAACAGTTTTTTCACTTCTGATATTTCAGCATTGATATCATTCCGATTTCTCCTCTTTCTCAGTAAGGTTTTTTTAATAAGTCGCAACGAGCAACACTCGGATGCCATCCATTATCCAAAAATTCTTTTATCTTTTTCATTGGTAGGGAATTTCTTAAGGCGCAAACCTCGAGGGTTTTTTATTTTGTAAATATATGACTCCAGAGTAGTTTGGTCCCCAACCATAATTTAAAAACTCTTTTGGTATAAGAGTTAAAGTTTTTTCATATTCATTTCAAATAAATTGGGGTTCCTTTTGCAGTTGTTGCCCCAACCCTAGAGAAAAAAGCGGGCGCTCTTTGGGTCTAGCAGGTAACACGTTGGCTTCGTTGGGAACCCTCACCCAAATAATCATAAAATTAAAGGGAAAATTAATAATAAAAAGACGTTGTATGCGGTAAGACAAAGCATGTTTCGGGGCCCCTTCAAGGATGTATTTTAAAATTTTCAAACCTTTTGGGTAGTGGGCAGAAAAACACAGTGTATAATATCTGGGGGAGCAGGGTTCAGCTTTCCCGCCAACAAAGGGAAAAACGGATTAGGGGTAGTCAGCCACCTGGTCGTAGATACTAGATTTACCCCCCCCGGAGGACCGAAAGATTTTGATCCAAGTAGCAAGTAAGGAAAAGGAAAAAGCCCAGCGTGATCCCTTTTCCTTTAAAATGTAAAAAAAATTCCGAAGTTTATTAGAAAATGTTTAGGTGGTACAAAACATTTAAAAAGTCGCATGGGCCCGACGCGTTTCGGAGCAGAAACGCCCCCTTATATGGATGTATTCAACACACAAATCACTGTTTAAAAAAACCCTGTCCCGGTACAGTGACTTAAATCACTGATCGGACAAAAAAAAATATGTAAATAAATTATAACTAAAAACAAACTGGAACATCTAAGTATACCAAATCTAATTTGGTTTTAAATGAGGTCATATCTTTTTTTTCCCCGAAGGGGATATCGAGTAGACCTAACGAAACACCAAAAAGCCTCTGGGGTAGTAACTTTTTTTGTGATCTCCACGCGAGAGGTTTGAAAAACCCTTTCTAACCCAAAAAAGAAAAGACTTAGTGGTATTTCTTGATGTATATCGTGGAATTGTTCGAAACCTAGAATCCCTAATGAAAAAGTTTTTTTTAGCATCAGTATGTGTCCCCCGAATAGACTTTTGATTGATGTGGTAACACCCCCCAATTTTTGGTTTAGGCCCAAGCATTACAGGTTTTTTTAGAAAAAAACAAAACCGGGTGGCCGGGAGGGTATAGTCATTTTTCCAGTTCAACAAAAATGGGGGTTTTAAAGGGGATCCTTTTTCGGGCCCTTTTTTAAATCTGTGCGTCAGACAGGTTTAAGGGTCATGTGTGGCCCAGGACGGGTATGTCAAGTCAGTTCAACTAAAATGGTGGTTGAAAGATCCTTTTTCCGGCATTTTTTAATTTTAGGGGTCCATGCAGGTTTGGGGTTGCTGTGGCCAGGACAGGGATAGTCTATGCCCAGTAAACTAAAATGGTGGTTGAAAGACTCCTTTTTCGGCACTTTTTAATCTGGGGTCAGAAGGTTTGGGGGGCTTGCTGGTTCCTGGACGGGGATATTCAATGTCCATTTCAATAAAATGATGGTTAAAATCTTTACTCCTTTCTGGCTTTTTTTTTAATTTTGTGGGTCATGCAGGTTTAAGGGTCATGCTGGGTACAAGAAGGGTAGTAAATTGGTCGTTCTTTTTTTTGGATTTTTTTAAAAACCTAATTGTGTTGCTAAGTGTAGCAGGTTTCCATTTGACTGTTGTGGATGAAATTTCCCAGCTTCTCCACCCCTGTTTGGGTGAAAGAATAAAGGTGTTTGTTCCCTCCCATAGTTTTTAATGGTCTTTCACGATATTCTTATCGACTATTGGGAAACGTTTGAAAATTTGCCGATATGACATCGACCGATGGATAGTCGCGTTATCGTTTTCCCCTTTAGCTATGACCGTTACATGAATGCTTTGTAAATAATAAAGAAACTTCAATTTATAAGTCTTCAAAGTAACTTTCAAGTGCAGTGGACTTTCTTCTACCTAACAGAGCTTGAGACATGCTAACTTTACACTATTAATGTGGAACACCTTTATAACCTTAAATGGGTATTCCCATCATTTTGATTAGCTGTTAACATGTAGGCAAAGGTAAATAAAAAGGTTTACGTCGGTTTTTTCACAGGATTTCAGTTTTTTGTAACCCAAATTTGAAAATCCGACTAGCAACCAACCCCTTAGACCTCAAAAGAAATTCCAAGCTGTTGTCCCTATGATTTCAGGTGGAATTTCAAAAGAAAACGTTTTCCCAAAAAGCCCTGGAAAAAGTAATTCGCACTGGATTTCGGGGAAAAAATAAAAACTGTTCAATGTTATATGGGCTTGCTGAATCAGAAATCCGACTGCAAAATTCTCCCAAAAAGTGAAAAAACACAAAAACCAATTGTAAAATACCATCGGCTTCTAATAGAATTTGACCGGTATTTTACAATTGCCCTGTGGACATACCTTACCGAAGATTTTCTAAGCTTTCTGCTTTAACAGCTGTGTCTGGAATGGTGACATTATTTCGCACTGTGTCTTATCAGCAGCACAGGAGCTTCTTTATGTTTCTTACCCACAGACTTTAACCATTTAGAGCTCTGTGCCTTTGTGCTCTGCTGTTTGAAAACCCTCCATCATCAATTTCCTTTTAATAAACTAAGCTAGGAATAGCAGAATTGAAATCAGTCACTGCTGTACAACCGCCCACAGCCTGAACATGAAATGGATTTGGGAAAAGTGGTTTCAAGAGAGGCTCTGTAAAAGGAAAATGGAAAACCTATTTAAAACATTTTTTTTTTTTATCCAAAATCACTCCTTTAATTGTAGTCTTAGTGTGGAGTGCGGAAACTAACATGTCTTATTATATAAATGATTCATATCTGTCTCTGTTCATTTCATCATGTTTTTGAAATCAGCTGCACTGCTGTAGATCTCAAGATTTCTTACATTTACCCATTTACTATGAATCTTTCCATTTCTATATTCTGTATTTTAATTATGTTCCTTAAGGGAATTTTTTTTATTTTTTTTTTTTTTTTTTTAAAAAAATTTTTTTTTAAAGTTTGTTTATAGTTTTTTTTCTATTTCTTGCACATGTTTATGGGGAAGCCATCTGGCCTGAGCTGCTATATTTAGAGATATGCTTTACAGCAGCCACATGGAGCCTCTGGACCTGTAGTCTGAAGATTGACCTCTATCGGCTCAGCCAAGCAAGCATATGTTCTCTATAGGGAGAAAATGGCCCTGACTTTTTCTGGAGACAGTTTATCTCTACAGAAAACAAAAGGAACAATTATTAAATTCATAGGGTCATAAGCACCTCATACACATTAGATAGCCACTGAAATTAGTTACTTTTAAAGGGGGGTTTTTTAGTATCTGGTGAAGACTGGAAGATTTCAAAATGTTTTTTTTACTATGCATTCTTGTGTGAAAGAAGTTTTAAAAAGTCACCTAAATTTCTTAAAAATTTTGATTAAAACAAAAAACAAAATTTTCCCCCCTTTAAGGCCCCCAGCCAGTTTTGGCCTTACTGACACACCCCTATTTTGAAATCTGGCAGTTTTTCAAAAAGATGTGAGAAAAAATTTTTGACACTTTTACTTATCCATGTGATTCAGAAAATGTTTTCTCATGACCATTGTGCTTTATGTTATAAAAAATTTGGGTCTTTTAAAAAACCCTTTGTTTCTTTGTGAAAAATATCAAAATTTTGTGAACAATTTGAAAAAATGTGTTTTTTTTAAAGTATCAAAATTTTTTCCGTGCAAGACAGATATTATTCACCAAAAAGTATTTTATAATAGCTTTCTCCATATTTTACTATGGTTGGCTCATTTTTTAATTTTTTTTTTTTTTTACGACTTTTTGGGGCTTAGAAACTTGTAGTTTTTTCTCACATTTTTTAAGAAAATTTGCAATATACATTTTTTTAGGGACCATCAGTTTCACGTGGCTTTGGGGGCCTGTAGTTAGTTCCCCAAAATTGCTCCTTAAAAAACTAGACCACTTAAAATATTTTTTCAACGTGTTTAGGAAGTTTGTTAACCCTTTGGTATTCACAGAAATTAAAAAACCCAAGTGGAGGTGAAATTTCAAAAATTTTTACTTTTTTTGCAGATTTTTAAAAATAAATGTAAAAGTGACCCGGTAATGCAACTTAATATCAATTCCCCCAGGTCTGCGTTTTTAGGGGAAAAAGGGGGAGCACTATCAGACTCTGGGGTCTATTTTTTAATACGATTTTATTTGGCACCATTTCAGGTTTTGGGGCACCGTAAGGGGCTAAACTTAATAAACACCCTAGAAAGACCCCATATTGGAAACTACACCCCTTAAGGGAAAATATCCGGGGGTTTTTTTTCAGTGAGATATCCAAACCCCCAGGTTTATTTACAAAATTTTTTTTAGCTTAGGCTGTGAAAATTTAAAAAAAAAATTTTTTTTCCAGCAATTTTAGCTTAAAATTTTTTTTTATTTCAAGGAATCCCGGAAGAAGAACCCCAAAAATTTTTTTTACACAATTTCTTCCGTTTTTCAAAACCCTACATGGGGTGTAAAATGTTTTTTGGGGGAAAGGCGGGCGTACAAGGGAGGGGGCTATTTGGTTTGGGGCGCAGTTTTGGTGGGGCCCTGTGCATTTGCAAAGCCCCCCCAAAAAACCAAAAAACAGGTGAAACCTTCCCGAAGTGTCCTTTTTAGACCAACACTAGAGATGGGCGAAATCGATTCTAACGAAGTGGACTTCATTTGAATTTTAGGAAAACTTCGATCTGCCCAAAAAAGAAGTTTGGGGTAATTTGGGGAACAAAGGGGTGTTTTGTATTGCTAAAAATGGCCCGCAATCAGAACTGCTCCTCTTTTCCCTTATATTTTGATTCAGTTTGGGGGTTTTGTAATTCAAGTCCAGGGTGGGGCTAATTTGCCCCATATCATTTTAATTATTGGTCATTTCTGGGGCATTGAATATCCAAAGGGGTTAAAATTTAAACCTTTTTGTGGTTTTCACGAGTAAATTTTTCCCCCGGTCTTTGTGGAGCGCAATTTATATCCCAAAGGTTAAAATTAAAGCGTGTTGTGCTTTTATATTCAGTAAAAAAACGGTGTTTTTAAATGCCCCAAAAGGTAAATTTTTCCTGGTGATTTTTGGAGCGCAAATTTTTTATCCCCGGGTTTTAAATTTAAACGTTTTTTTTTGTGCTTTTATATTCAGTAAAATACCCGGTGTTTTTAAAAGTCACATACAAGTAAATTTTTCCTTTGGGCGTTTGTGGGGGGCAATTTATACCAAGGGGTAAATTAAGCCCGTTACTGGTTTTAATTAATCCAAAAAAACAGTGTTTTTTAAACACCCCCAATTAAAGTAAAATTTTTTGGTCATTTGTGGAGCTCAATTTATATCCCAAGGGTTAAAAATTTTTAAAGATGGGGGAATTTCTCAAAATTCGATTCGCGGACCTTTCCCCATTTTCCCCCCAAAAATTATTTCGACCCGAAAATTTTTTTTCGGGACGAAAGCGTTATAAAACAGCTTTTCCGGCTGCAAGAGCCTGGGGGTGCCATGCTTAAAAAATGCAGAGGGAGCTTGGTTTGGTCTCCTTTCAATGCGGTGTTTTAGATGAACGCACATGACTGCCCCCACTCTTAGAAACGTTCACTCTAAAAAACCCTGGGGCACTTAAGGGGGCAAAACTGACAAAAAAACCCGAAGGGAAATGCGCTGAAAAGAATGGGAGTGCCAGCTGGAAAAAAAAAAGTGAGGGCTAAGATCCTACGATACCCTCAAAGAACACAGTAGTAGGTTATGGAGCCAGCACAGGTTCAGCCAGTAAGGGGCGATGGCATGCCACGTCAGGGAGCGGAATTAAGTAGGTCTGGGTTTTTCCAGAGTCTAGGGGTCTACCCGGTCGCACCCTGATGTGAATTTTTTGTGGTGGCAGCCAGGTGTACGAGGTACAAAAACGTAAGGCAAAACGGAGTCGGGACAAGCGTAAGGTCAGGCCCGGCGGGATTGTGGTCAAGGGACGGGGGCAAGAGGTATGGTACCGGATTTTGACAGACGAGGGTCACGCAGAAATGGATTCAAATACCCTGTTTATATTCATAATAAACTGCATTGGAAAATTTTTTTTGGTTTAAAGATGAAGCTGATGGAGGTAGTTTTCCTTGGCCAAAAATGGTTTCGGAATGTTTTCAAAATGATACGGAGGGTTTCCTATAGTACTTGAGTTTGTCCTTCTTTCGGGGAGCTGGAAAAAAAGCTCCCTTTTTTGGGGCGGTAGCGAGGGTCCAAGAGGGTGGTGATATTCGGCGTCACTAGCCCGGCAAATAGATGTAGGGCCCTGTGCGCAAGGATTCTAAGGGGTCCCCTGCCTCCATCTCACCCCCAGTGTTTGGGGGGCACGGGGAGCAGCCACGCAGCAGCATGGGGTCAGATAGTGGTCAATGACATTTGGGGGGTGGGCGAAAACAGGAGTAGGCCACAGGTGGACAATGGACAGGTGTGGAGGGGAAGCGGAGCAACAGCATGAGGTAGACGGGCACAATGGCAGTCTGGAGGTGCAGCATCAACGCAGCGCATGGGTCGCAGTGGCCAGGAGTAGGCCCGAGTGCACAAGACAGGTGTGGAGGAACGGCACCAGTCACACCAAACTAACCTGGCTTTCAGGGGTTAGAGGTCGGGCCCCTGTGGTTTTTAGTATTTCATGTGTGCTGCGGAGGGGTGGAAGGGGGGTGGGTTTTGTAGATTCTTGATTCCTGGCTAATTGGTGAGCACCCGAATAGGGTGTGTACCTAAAATAATATAAAAGGAAATGAGCTTTTGACCCATGGGACCAGACCTCTAAGCCCTGATGAAGAGGTTTTGTGGGAAAAATGTGGGGAGGGTCAGGCATAAGTTTTAAATTGTGATTTTCACCTCTGTCTAGAAGTGTCACCAGCTGCAGACGGTGTCACAAGGGGGCCTTATTTTTTTTGTGTCCAGGATTGGGATGGGCTGCCAAGTAGGAGGGTTGGGGGTCCCTCACTGGAGCTGTTAAATTTTTTATTATAAGGCTTTCTGTTAATGGGTGGCACTCCCCCAGATTTTAAAGAAAAGGAAAATATTCCTTCTTTCAGAAGTGAAAGGGTTAAATGGTTTAGGTTGAAAATCATGTTTTTTTTTTGTGTGTTATGAGGTTTTTAAAAATTATACTAATAAAAGTTCGTTTTTGTGTTTTACAGATAGAGAATGATAGAGTTTTAAATTTGCCTATGGCAAAAAAGTTTTAAAAATTTGAGTGGCACAATGAAACATTGTGGAGGGGGACGCACCCCGCAAAAAGCAGCAGCAGCAGCTGGGTCATGGTGGCCAATGACACAGTGTGGAGGTGGCACAAAAAAGGAGTAGGCCATAGGGCACAATGGGCAGAGTGTGGAGGTCACGGCAGGGGAGCGAAGGTCAAAGAGTGGACAATGACGGGTGTGGAGGTGACAGCCGGCAGCAACAACACAGCCCGCGCATTGTTGGGGGCTGGCACGGGTTTCCGTTGTACCCCCCAACCTCCCCCTCCCCCTCCCGGTCGGCGCCCAGCCCCTTCCCCTCCAGCTCCCCGGGGTACGCTGCCCCTGCCTTTCCCCGCCAACCCCGCGGTACCCACTCCCTAGGGCGCAAGCGCCGAGGTGGTCCGGATTTAAAGGGCCCGTACGCCCGGTTTGGGTTCAATTTCCCGGTGTGGTCCTATTTAAGGTTTTTCACCCCCAGCACTTCTGCCGTTTGTTGGTTTGCGTTGCCTAGTTCTCAGTGTTTGGGGCCTGCCTGATTTACCTTTTCCATAGGTTCCGCTCTTTCCTGACCTTGCCCGTTTGCCGCCCCCGCCTGACCTGCCCGTCTCTACCACCCAACCTCTGCCGCCTGCCCTGAAACCCTGCCTGTCCCCGACTATGCCTTTGGATTCCGATTCTGTACCTCGCAGTACCCCCGATAATTAAGGGGTTAATCGCCCCCACTCGCCCCATAGTGGACTCGGGTCAGGGCCGACACTGCGGGATGTCAGCTGTAATATACAGCTGACATACTGCGGCGATCGCGCAAACTCTGCTTTAGAGTTCGCCGTCCTCGGACGTATGCATATGTCCAAGTGCATTAACCCCCAAACAACCTGGACGTATGCATACGTTCTAGGTCGTTAAGGGGTTAAACAATAGGTAATTTTCTGATGACACATTCTCTTTCAGGGTGGTTTGACAGACACAGGTTTTTGGGAGAACGTTGCAGCTTTCGTGGCAGTTTTTCATTCAGCTTTTTGAGTGAAACCCAAGATTAGATATAAAAAGGGAAAAGGACAGAAGTTTTAATACAAAACTTGTATCAAAAAATGTAGGGATTTATCAAATAGATGATGGACAGCAAGGAGGATGATAACAAGGGCACGGATTGACTTGGAAGGCTAAATGACTTTAGTCCAGAAGCAAATCACCAAAAAAAAAAAACCTGTTTCCCAACAATCAATTTTTTAACTTTTTCCTAGCCCTTGGTTAACCTTTCACTGACATCCAAGATTATCCTATATGGCAATTCTTTACCCGTGTCCTACTATGCTGGTGCTACTCAATCAGCTCAAAAATAGCAAACAGAACAAAGGAATAGAACATACTGCAAGACTGCCCCAGAGCAAACAGAAGCAACAGAGGACTAAGATAAACCGGACTTTAATAACTGGGAACAGATAAATAACCAATAGTGTGGATCGAACTGTTTGAGAAAAGTTAAGTTTGAGCAAAATCCGTTTTCTCTAAAATCAACCGGAAAAATTTTTCTGTTCGTTCGAGTAAATGTTGAGTTCAAATGGCGTTCAACACGCTTTTTTAATGTTTTTTT